>OZ010593.1:73243096-73283096 GCA_963932145.1 Acanthosepion lycidas | reverse complement strand
ATATACATATATATATGAAAAATAATATATATACATATATGCGTGTGGGGGCGTGTGTGTGTGTGTGTATGGAAAGGAAAGGAAATTATACGAGATGCTAAGTGAGGAAATGTTTGTTATATTGTTAATTTAAAATGCTTTAATTTATTTTTGTAGTCATTATTATTATTATTATTATTATTATTATTATTATTATTATTATTATTATTATTATTTAGGTTTTCTGTAATAAATATCTGCATTTTGACGTTGATGACGTTCCTGAAGGAACGAAACGTGCTGCAAAAATATGTTTACCTATCTTTTCAGTTCAATATACAGTAAAACCTTGAATTAGCGGTCCCAGAACCAACGGACTCCGGATTTAACGGACAAATTCCGCAGAAATGGTAGTGTTTGGCTGGAACTCAAAACGCCCGGGCGTAGCGAGCAAAGAATTGATCGCTGTTTTTTACCGGCGCAATCAAGAGACATAGACTGGTATTTCCGGAAATAGCCGCTCTTGTTCAGTTGGGCGCTTGTGTACACACATGCATCATCTCATACACATCATCTCTCTCTCTCTCTCTCTCTTTCTATGTATGTGTGTGTATGTAATTTATTTTAACTTAATATATAGTAACTTAAAAATAAAATACACTTACATGTATACTGTATTTACATTTATTTACAATAATTTTGTACTACACTGGATGTTTTTAGGCCACAAAAAGTGCTTCAAATTAATAAACAAACGGCTTTAACGGACGACCCTCCCTATTAGTCCGTTAAAATTAGGTTCCACTGAATATATATATATATATATATGCAAGGTCGAATTTACTGCTTATAAACTTCAATCTTCCATGAATCTCGTACATTCATAACTGCTCATGCCAACCGAACGATCCTTTGTGGCCGAATCGGTTAGGCACGCCGGGATAAATGGCGGTTCCGTATAGGATGCAGGTTCGAATCCGGTCAAAGGACGAATATTTTCTATGAAAATTCTCGGGCATTCAGGCCGGTAAATGTTATTTAATACTGTTTATTATAAACAGAGCATTTACTTAAATACTTGTATCTATAAAAAGAACGTTAAACATAAAAATGGCTTTAATAAATAAATTGTCGGACTTTGTCCATTGCTTAATGTATATATATATATATATAAAATAATTTTAAACAGCCAGGCAAACCTAGCTATGTTTCACTTAAACGGATCTTTAGGGTAAAGCTGGCCAGCTTTGTCCTGAAGATTCGTTTAGGTGAAACCTAGGTAGGTTTGTCTGGCTCCTTAGGATTACTTTATGTTCGCTCTGCTTAGTGTATTGAGCACTTTACGTAGTTGTCTTTTACTGTTTTTACTCTTTTGGGTTTTTTTTCCTTTGGACTTGGAGCTTAAACACTTGACGATTGTTTTCGCCTTGTTTTAATGTTCTTGGTTCTTTCTTTTTTTTTATTTCCCATTTTTCCTCGGGTACCGATTTGTTCTACTGCAAGTTGAGCTATCCGAGGTTTTTCCAAACGAATACCACAATATATATATATATATATATATATATATATATATATATATATATATATATATATATATATATATATATAATGATAGAAATTATTAGGAGGATTTGATAATTATAATTAAGTATTTCATCGAGTCTGAAAGTAACCTCAACAGAATGCAGAAAGCACTGGATGGCCGTTTCGTTCTATATATCAGACTCAATATAGCGCCGCTCGCTCACATATTCCGTGGTGGAACTCAATTGAGTTTCTCGATAACCATAGAACTGTGCCCCCAGGAGCCACGACTACTATCACCAAGCCGCTCACATTTGAGCATTAGAAGCCGGTTCAAGCAATGATATACAAATGATAGAAATTATTAGGAGGATTGGATAATTATAATTAAATAATTCATCACGTCATCCTCCTAATAATTTCTATCATTTGTATATCATTGCTTGAACCGGCTTCTAATGCTCAAGTTTGAGTGACGCAATAGTGAGTCTGATTTGCAACCTTTTCGTCACCGAGGCCCGTTGGAACAGTTGGTATGACGTTTGCTTGAACCTAACTGTCCGGGTTTCAATTTTCGGTAGTGGATGCGCACTGCTGATGAGTCCCAAATATAGGACGTAACGGCCGTCCAGTGTTTCTGCATTCTGTTGAGGTTTCTTTCAGACTCGATGAATTACTTAATTATATATATATATATATATATATATATATATATATATATATATATATATATGTGTGTGTGTGTGTGTGAGAGGATAAAAATTAAAAACGCTTATAAATCTAACATGTTTCGCTTTTATTAAAGTTTCTGGTGTAATATGGAAAATTAAATTATTAAAGTTTCTCTAATTACATTACATTTATTCTCTTTCTCAACGTGAAGCCATGTAATAATTATCAATGTGTATTTATCTATATATTTCCTATCTCATCTGGAGTGGGAAGGGAGATAAATCAACTCCATTTAATACATTTATCAATTCTTGTTTCCCTTGTACGTTTTAATAATGTATACAAATAAAATATTTATCTACATTTAGACAAAATTACTTCCCAAGCAAAATTAACCGTTTAATTAATCAATTCCTTTGCTTTTGCATTTCTTAGATTGAAGCCTTACTTGTTCAAGCTTTTCATGTGAGGCACTCACATAACTTTGTCAATTAGGTGATCCTCTTGCTTCAACTTGGTCTTTGAAATAAGCATTGTCTTTGTCGTTCTGTTGCTAATCTTTTTATACCAAGAGATATTTTTATTTCACTGTTATATTAAGCACATAAAATTATTGAGCAAAAGCGATTTATATAATACCAGACGTAATCAATGAATTATAGATACCATTGAACGTTTTAACAGTATAAAGGGAACAGATTATTAAACGAGTCATTGGCCTCTGTTTTAGTTGTGAAATTTTATCTCAGTTTTATTGAATCTCAATAGAATGTTTCAAGATTTTTGTTTCATTGCATTTCGCTATTAAAACTTTCTATTGTCGTCATTTATGACGACACGGTTACACTAGTAGGATAAATAAACACTGAAAACAATGTGAATTTAGTCACTAGCTGTAAGAATGGGAACTCTAAGAACTTTTGCACCCACTTAAAATAAAATTGCCACACCCTGAAGGATTACTCCGATTTTTACCGGTATATGCACTGAGCAAAAAAGATATTCTAATAAAATTTCCAAGGCCTTCAGCCAACTTGTGACGTATAGATACTCATAAAAGTGTATCGTCTGTGCCCGACATTTAGACAGTGATGTATGCTGTGATAAAGTTCATTGTGTTGAGATACGTCTCGCAGCATGAAAACGTATTTGAGCGCTTTAATTTTTTTTTTAAAATGAGGGCCATTTGAAATGTGTCCGATTGTAAGCCTTCGATAAGCTGAATAGGTATTTCAGAGAATTCCTGAGTATGTTTGACATGAGGCATGAGTGGTGTTTTGGTGTTGAAAACACTGGGTAAATGAATATGACGGCACACGTAAACAAGGTTCTGGACAGTCATATATTAGATAGCCGTGAAGAATGGCTCCACTGGAAGCGCTGTTGTGACAGACCGTAAGAGCAAATATAGTTCTATATAGTAGTGTCAACACGAACCCTCGTTTACTTGCAACACGGCTTTGTGCGCACGGACTTGTGGCCAGATTTCTACATGCCATATAACCACCGTACACATCTCCAGTAGTGTCGCCAGAAAGTCACCTGGTGGACGAATGGCGCTCGGTGAGTAGAGCAGATTCTGTCTTAATGCAAAATTAATTGCGTGTGAGACATCAAACTAGAGGGATCATTTTTTCCATATTATAATCGTCCACGACACATAGGCCTAACCTCTGGCATTATAATTTTGAGAGCTATGTTTGTTATACTGGAACACACCTATTCTATTGTTAATAGACTCTCCCACATATAATAAGTAGGAGTAGTAGCAGCAGTCGAGGGAGTCGCTCAGCGAGTCGGTCTGAGTTCAGTCTGAAGTCGGACGACCGGAGATCCCACGTTAAACCGGCCTTGTGCCACATGATGCCCTCGAGGTGGGTGACTAAATATAGTTGCTCAGGGAGTTGGTCAGTCAGTCGATGTCGGACGACCGTTAGTCGGATATTGAAGTACCAGCCACCACAACTAGATTACTGCGTCATTACCTATTATATCAAGTTCCTAACGTTTTGTACGTCGAACCTATTTTAGGACTGACTTAGTACAAATACAAGCCTCCACTGTGAAACCACTACATAACAAAGTTACAACACTCGAATGTTTTTGGGGTTTTCAGAGGGAAGGTTGAACTGTAGTAACTACGTTCAGAATATTGTTCTGCTGCTATTTCTGCAACAAGATAAGCATGTGCTGTTCTAGCAAGGTAATCTTTGGCTCTTCATGTCCTTTAAAATGTTTAACAACTTTCTTGGCCACAATCACCGGACCTGCCCATGATCTGCATGCAGGTCCAGATTATGACGTTTTTGTTATAATAAAAGATCTGCCTAGAATGGTGAAACGTTGTAAGAACCTGGACGCAAATTTTCCGTGGATGATTTCAGCGATTATATTTTTTAAAAATAGGTATTACCCAGACGAAAGAGTAATCAGGAGGACTGCAGATAGCGATTAATATTGCTTATAAATTTTTGCAGTTTAAACTTGGATGGACAACATGGAGCCGGAAGTGAGTTACACAAGCAAGCAGTGCGAGAGAAGAAACTCTTAACATAGAATTTACGGCTACATCTAGCCAGCTCAATTGTAAATTGATGGGATCTAGATGCCAGTCTAGTGCTGCGCTTAAATTAAAAAAGTCTAGGTACCATAGCGAAGAGCTCATCCGAACAATTACTATGATGTAAGCATTTATAGAAAAGACACAGAGGAGCAACATTGTAGCGGTAGGAAAGTCACTGAAGCCGAGACGCCAGATCAGGACCAATAATATTGCTGATTCTTCTTTGGATTTTATGAAAGATCTCAAGGTAAATAAGGGAACCGGACCATATGTGGTTTCAATATTCTAAGGAGGAATATATATGTATCCAAAAATATATTAAATTAAAATATATATATATATATATATATATATATATATATATATATATATATATAAACTCTCAACGTCCTCCCATTCCTTCGTGTTCATGTGTAAGAGAATCAATCGTCCGATGATTTATCAGGAAAGTAAATTCTTGATAGATATCGGTCCGGAGAGGCGATCCCAGCCTGTGACACTTTGGGAAAGTGCCATATGTTGATCCAAGTCTTGTTAGTGAAATAAGACCCAGTCAATGGTAGTACTATCATTGAGTCATAAGTCATTGTGACCGAAGGTTTAAGAGTGTTGGCGTTGTTAAAACTGTTGAAAACACCAGAAGATACGCTCTTTTCCAGAACCTAAGGCCCGCTCTGCATAACTGTAGTACAAGTAACAGCTAGCCTCTGTGGGTATTGAACAAACACAAATGTGCCTGAGCAAGTGTCTGCAACAGTGATGGCTAGCAAACAGGCATACTCGGAAAAAAGTGGCTAGTTATTATTTGTATATTCATATATGTCATCCCACGTTCAACGCCAGATCAGTGCCTAACTTACATAACTACTAAATAACAGTCATTCTGAAATTTGAGGTCAGCTATCTACGAAATATGTAAAGATTTCGCCCACAAATGTAACATGAGAGTATATCAACCCAATAACAAAGACACACGGTTAAATATGTCATGTGACGTCAAAATGTCAAAGGTCACATGAAAAACTACTCTTATCTCCTGATCTACACGAACTTCTGAGCTGCTTACCAAACCCACAAACAAAGCGAAAATGATTTAGCCGCTTTCAACGACCAACCAATTATCGTAAGCATGAATACTATTTTTTAATTTATAATAAATATTGCCTTGTGAACTGTTGAGAAAGAGAAGTGTTTTTGTACTCATGCCAACTGACTGCTGACAAAATATATATAAATGGTTTTCTTGCCACCAGCCTTGACCTGTACTGAACAGATATAGTAACAGGACAATTTGGAATCGCTCCAAGTTGAGTCAGCATTTATAAGGGGGTTCATACTTCTAAATTCTAGCAAAATAGATTTATCTTGAAATGAATTTATAATCAAGGATTGTCGTTTCGCTAAAAAAAGATTTAGAGCCGAAGAATATGTAAACTAAAAAAGAACGTATTTCCCATTTGAAAAACTTAAGTTACATCCAAGATTTTAACAATTACTTTCAAATTTTTCAAAGCGCATCAGCCTTTATATCACAAATGATGGAAATCATATTGAAGATATACATTTTTGCCTATGTTTCCAGATTTTAGGGACACCAAGTATTATACAAAATCTTCAATTTTTAAATTATAGAAAAAGTCTTAAATATAAAATATCAGTTTTTTACCTATTTCTAGGTGTGACGATGAACTACATCCAGCAGCAAGGCCACTGATCAGGAGATTGGAAGTTAATTGCTGTTGTTCCCAGGTCCATCCAAATCTGGGGCTGTAGCACCCGTTAGGGTCCCAGCTATGGGCAAGTAGTGAGCCCCTTCAACAAAAACACTTTGAAAGAATAAAAATATATTTTCATAGTAAAAATACCAGCAATATATTTTCATATAAAAAAAAAACGACAATACATGACCAGCAATACATATTATCTGTAATAGTATATCAAAATATATTTAGTGTTCAAATTATTTCGATTTCGGTATTAAATGACCCATAGAGGTGTTGATATGCCACTAAACAAAATCGACCAAACCAAACCTATTTGAAAGGTAGACGCTTACGCGTATGATCTTCTGTTGTGAAAATGGCCGCTTTACTTTAGAATAAAAATTACTTTGAATTTTTTTCATTAGTGTGGTATATATATATATATACTACTGTGTGTATATATATATATATATACACACACACAGTAGTATATATATATATATATATATATATATATATATATATATATATATATATATACCACACTATATATATATATTACTGTGTGTATATATATATATATATACACACACACAGTAGTATATATATATATATATATACCACACTAATGAAAATAATTCAAATATATATAAGCCGCTATCCATTACTCCATCTGTATATATATATATATATATATATATATATATATATATATATATATATATATATATATATATACACACACACACACACACACACACACACACACACACACAGAGAGACAGACAGACAGACAGACAGATGGAGTAATGGACAGCGGCTTGGATTGTGGAATCGGAGAGCCGAGTTCGAATTCCAGTCGAATCGATTGCATTCACTTACGTACTAATACCCTTGTAAAGGTGTAAATCCTCTTCTTCTCTCTCCAGGTATGGGTAAACAGGACAGACTGGGTTCTATAGCCTCGGATGGCAACTGGTCTAGGAGGAGAACTCTGAATTCAAAACCTGCGGAGGGTCGTTTGGGAACTAGGTTTCTGTATTCGGCCCTTCAATGGATGGTCCTGCACGAAACCTTCACCACTATAATCAAATCTCATGTACTGTTGTCGGGCTGTCGGTTTCCTAGAAACTGATCTGCTTGACCCTCGTACGTCGAATTCGACGGGAGAGTCGAGTATATATATATATAATGTGTTTATTTTGTGAGTATAGACACGAATTCTTGCCAGTGTTCTGATATAGGCCATGTTTGCGATGTCTAAAACCCAGTAATAGTATAAATTTCATTGTTTAGGCGGAGATGTTAGAATTATACAGTTAAAGTAGAATTTAGAAGGAACTGGAAACCCAATCCTACACAGAAAACAAGCAAGTGGTAAAGATCTATCCCTGTTCACAAACCCAGTGAGAAGAGTGAAATGGACCATACGCGAACCTATCTACTCCTATTGTGGCAAAAAATAATAATAAATAGAAAAAAACTTCAGAGTTTAGCCGGAGACGTTAGAAGTATAGAGTTGAAGTAGACTTTAGAAGGAACCGGAAACGAAATCCTAAACAAGAGACAAGACATAAAACTCTACTTCTGTTTAATTGACTTGGGAGGAGTGTGAACCGGACCATATGCAAACCTATCTACTGCTATTGAGGAAAAATAAATAAGTAATAAATAAAATTTCAGAGTTTAGGCGGAAACGCTAGAAGTATAGAGTTGAAGTAGAATTTAGAAGTAACCGGAAACCTAATCCTAAACGGAAAACAAGCTAATAACATCTACTCTTGTTAACCGGACAATAGGTGAATCTATCCATTAGGTTCCACGGACGTAGAAGATCCCCCGAAATCTTTCTTCGCGAAACCATTCTATAAATATTGTTTATTTTGTGTGTATAGGCACACATTCTTGCTTGTGTCCTCATATGGGCTAAGTTTACCATGTGTGTTTGTGTAATACAAAACGACATTGGTTTTCTTGTGTCCTGTTTATACACGCAGAAGATAAAAAAATAAAATAAAATAAAAACAAAACACTGAATGTGAACCGGGGTAATTTTATGTTATTAGTGTCTGGCGAGAATACAAGATTACACTTTTCGGACGTAAAATAATTGTTTTTTAACTTCTGAACATCATGAAATTAATGATGCCATTTTCACAGACTTTTAAAAGAACCAGAAAATTGCAGAATAATTTATCCCAGTAACACCAAATAGACTTCTTTGTTAGCAATTCTTTGTCTGAATTTAATCAGCCTAAAAAGACAACAAAAATATAATTAATGCTGGACAATTAAAATACTTGGATAGCGTGAATACTCAGAGGTGTCTTTGTTCAGCTGTTTGATTTACAAATGAGTTGGAACGTTCGATTTTCGGGAGAGGGTGAGAGGAATTTTGACTTCTCCGTTCGAAGATTGGGCTTTTATATAAACTTCCTATATTCCAGGAATGTATATAGTGATTTTTCCAAGCGTAGCTTATATGTGGTACAAGGCCGAAAGTATGGAGCACCCAGTGAGGATCGAACTCACGACTCAGTGGTAACTGTTCTAGCGAGATTAGCTTGCTAACCACTACACCGCCTCAAGGTGCCCTTCCAGGAGTGTGTATATCCTATTCAGTTTACTTCATTCCCTTGTTTGCGTTGGTGCAACTGTCAATATCCTTTGAGGCTTGATTATGCACTCGCTGGCACCGAGCCACCTTCTCTTAGGTTAGTGCAAAAAATAATGTCGTTTTCTCACATAGTAACATATGTGAGAAAACGACATTATTTTTGCACCAACCTAATAGAACAACCCTCAACTCGCCTAGGCCTTTTGAAGTTCTGAAATGAGTACCAGGTGATACCAATCTCATAGGCTTGACTAGTATATACCTTGTCTGAAGTTCTTAAGCAAATCATATAAATTTTACTAATTCAAGTTTGGTTTGAAAAAAAATTGTTAAATTTTAAACAATCAATTTAGATGCCAAAACAAAGCCTGAGTTAAACATTTAGGTAGTATCAATGTTTTATTGAAGTTATTTGTGAATTCTAAAAAAAAAACACTGCCGTCTGAAGTTATTAGGCAAAACCAAATAATCACATTTTACTTCAATAAAAAGGTAATAAAATCATCAAAAATAGACGCACCTTGCTCAGCTTCTATAACTCATAGAAATCACTTCTTCCTTCTGAAGGAATAGAAATTTTAAACCTCGCTTGATATTTATTGCACTATAAATATAGCAAAAACATGTGTAGCTTCTCTATGCCTTTCCTATAAATACTTTCATAGTAATTCTTTTGATGAGCTCTCCTCTATGGTACCTTGATTGTGAATTTAAGTCCAGTACTAAATTGGCAGTTGAATACAGTTGAAATGGGTAGGTGTAACCGTAAGTTCTATGCTAACAGTTTTTTTCTCGCACTTCACGCTTGTGTAACACTCTTCCGGCTTCTCGTTTTCCAGTCAAGTTTGGTCTTCAAAAATTTAAATGTCAATCTTTATCTATTGATCTACTTAATGTTTATCCTTTCTCACACATCGTAAGCCTTTGTGTGTTAGTGACTTTGTTGCCGTCGGGTGAAAAGATTTAAAAAAGAAATAAATACAATAAAATAAAAATAAACATTCATTGATGTTACCGACAGAGTTGGTGACTTGAATCAGACTAAAGAACTATTCTATTAAGAATCGGAACGTTGGCGATTATGGCTTTCCACAACTTCCTCTCCTTATCTTTTTGTTATCTCTCCTAAACACTGTTTTACCATCCATTTACTCAAGCTCGTTAGGTAAGTTATACGTTCTTTTCCTTTCTCCCTTTTGCCTTTATTTACTCTAGTGATGGAACAGAGAATCGGGTCGACCGAATAAAAGACTCCGAGTTGGTTGGATATGGTGCTGTAAGCACCAGGAGTTGCATCCCTTTCCACGAGCCACGATTATTGGCTCAAGCATACCACAGTATTCCTTAAATCAAAACAACACATTCTTACCATTCTTTAACAGCCACCATAATATCCCAAGTTCCCTAAAAAAGAAGAAAGTTCACCGGAATTCTATAAGTATTTATAGAAAAGGCACAGGCAAGCTGTTTCGGCGATTGACGGACGATGGCAGACCTTAATTTTGATTTAAAGTTAATTCCCGAGTTTGACAGATCGGTGTCCGGTCTTCCAATGGTTGAATGGATAGAGTTGCTTTGAACCTGCTTACGTGCAAAAGCAGAGAAGACGAACACAAGTGAGTATCAAAATTTCCAAGCCATCTTTCCCCATTATGTGCTCTAGAAATTTCAACTGTCTCTTTCTGAAGTTAAGTGTACTTTTTGTTTTCCATTTTCTTTAAAACTTTGGTCTATTATATTCTCGACATCCTTCTGTAGAACTACATTTCTGTTGCTTCAAGTTTTCTTCATCTTTGAGGAGATTGTCCAGTATTCACCGCCATATTAGAGGACTGGTATTACATAACTGTTGAGTACTCTTTCTTTGATTTTGTTGCTTCAAATCTCTTCTTCATCTTTGAGAAGACTGACACTATTCACCGCCATATAGCAGGACTGGTATTGCATAACAGTTCAGTACTCTTTTCTTTGCTTTTGTTGCTTCAAATCTCTTCTTCATATTCACTGCCATATAGGAGGACTGATCTTACATAACTGTTCAGTACTCTTTTCTTTGTTTCTAACGAAATTTTCCTGTTTCTTAATACTTTCCGATTTCCGTTGAAACACTTCACAAATATTTAAATTGTTGTACTTGTTTGATTTGGCATCTAACAATTTTTAATTTGCATATTTTGCTGTTCTTTTTGCTGACATGCATTCTGTTTCCTTGCAATTAATGTTTAGACCTTTTTTTTCTCGCTTCCATTCGCTACCTTCTGTGACAGTTCTTTTTGGATCTGCTATTAACACAGTTTCAGCTGCATATATTATGTTGGGAAAATTGTGACTGAGTATAGCGCCAGATAATATGTGATAAATTTCTATTAGCGGTTTGTGCGCGGTTTAGAAAAAGTCATCAGGAAGAACGTGCAAGATTCATTGCTTGTATTTCAGAGCAAATATTCCAGTCCCTTGTCACGTTTTAGTACTTGATTTCTAGTTGACTGTAAAAAAGAAAGAAAAAAAACAACAGAACAGGTGTTGAGCTTTCATCCATAAGAACAGTTCGCACAGTGATCCAAACGCGCGTGCATATATATATATATATATATATATATATATATATATATATATATATATATATATATATATATACATATATATATATATATATTTTATCTTTCGACAAGACATTAAGACTTACGTAGGTTTATACATATATATACATAATGATTTTTTAAGCATAGCTTAGATGTGGCACAAGGCCAAATGTATGGGGCACTCAGTGAGGATCGAACGAATATATATATATATATATATATATGAAGAAAAATATACGGAAAAAACAAACAAACAAAAATCCTTATATGCAATTATGCTGTTTTAATGTTAATATAATGTCAACGCCGGACGTTTCGGTCTAATAAACCATCTTCAGGACATATTCATAAAATATAATTAACATTATCAATTCAACATGACAAAGACGATGGCCATAAGAACAAGACTTATCCAAACAGATAACTGAAAGTTTTATATGATCAGCGTTCCGTTTTAAACATGGTCACGTTGTCGTCACGTGGGCGACGCTGTGAAAACGTATTCCTAAAATTTGAGTATTTTGAATGAAAAATGAAAAATGAAAAGAATTCTATTTTGATCTAAAATTTATATGTACGCTTGTCGAGCATTAATCTCGCTAGAAAAGGGGAAATACTAAAGAAGCCAGGTCTAGTATTCACCGTGCGTGATCTTATAAAACTTTCAGTTATCTGTTTGGATAAGTCTTGTTCTTATGTCCATCGTCTTTGTCATGTTGAATTGATAATGTTAATTATATTTTATGAATATCTCCTGAAGATGGTTTATTAGACCGAAACGTCCGACGTTGACATTATATTAACATTAAAACAGCGTAATTGCATATAAGGATTTTTGTTTGTTTTGTTTTTTCCGTACATTTTTCTTCATACTGTCGGATCTATATCCATATATTTGCTTATATATATATATATATATATATATATATATATATATATATATATATATATAATATATATATATATATATATATATATATATATATATATATATATTCGAAATATATATATATATATATATATTTCGATGTGGATTTATATATATATATATATAAACCCACATTACAACCAAAAACCTTATATATATATATATATGTATATATATATATATATATATATATATATACGTAATGTGGTTTTTTTTTTAAAATATATTAAGCTTTATTTTCCAACACGCGTTTCAGTTCTCGTGACCATCTTCAGGCAAAGACTGGATATTTTCAGATATTATTAAAATTAATTAATTTTCCTTATGTTTTTCGATACTAAACATCCTCATTTTCTGTGGTAGTTACACAAATGTCTTTCATATATATACATAGT
This sequence comes from Acanthosepion lycidas, assembly GCA_963932145.1. Lineage (NCBI taxonomy): Eukaryota > Metazoa > Mollusca > Cephalopoda > Sepiida > Sepiidae > Acanthosepion > Acanthosepion lycidas. The sequence continues at coordinate 73,270,133 of OZ010593.1, read as the reverse complement.
CATCTCAGACAGTGTGGCTAGACGCTTCAAGCCAGGATCGAAACCCGACTGATATCTTACCTCTAGGCCATCGTCGGATGGCAGGTAAGAAAGGGAATTCTAACGTTTCTCTCTCTACGAAATACTCCAGCGGCTCGTAGAACTCAATTCATACTTGAAGCGTAATGCTTAATAGCAGTAGGAGCCATTGTTTTTTTTAAAAACATCTTTTTCATGGTATAAACCAATGTAAGTTAATGTCTTGCTGAATAATAAATTAAGAATTTAAATGAATTCTCATGACTGCTTACTTTCCCGACAACCATAAGAGCCTAACTTTGCGTATTGCAAGAAAAGACTCTTTTAATTAAGTTGAATTGAAAAGTTACGAGTTAGTTTTCCCTTCGATCAGCAAGAGTCAGCAATAGACGTTATCTGTGATAGAAAACTCGATATCGTAAACAATTTGTTAAAAATGACTAATAATTGTGACATCAATACAATTTTAATAGTAGGTCTGGTCGGTTGGATAATGTCAAATTGGCAACTGATCTAAAAAATTGACCTACAATCTGTTAAATGGGTCAAAGAATGGCTTGATATTTTTATCGCCTCAAAAATGAAACTGCTCTGTATTAATCCTCTGAGAGAACCATTTTGACCTTCCATCACCATGGCTGATGCTAACCTCCAGGAGAGCAACGCATTGCGCCTTCTCGGACTAACGCTTTTAGCTGACATGAAGTGGAAAGGATATATTGAATCAAATGCTAAGTCTACAGCTAAGAACGTTGATTCACTATGTCGTACTACAGAATTTTTATCGTCAGACTCTACCATTTATAAGTCTACCATTTGTTCTTGATTTGAATAATTCTGCCACATCTGATCTGGTGCTCCTGCTATATATTTCGAGTTTCTTGATAAAATCCAAAGAACAATCTACAATGTTATTGGTCCTGACGTGGCATCCCGGCACCAGACAGTTTCCCACAGCAGTAACGCATCTTCACTGTGTTTTTTCTATAAATACTTTCACGGCAATTGTTTTTTATTACTTTAAGCGCAATACTGGATTGGCAGCAAGGTCTCATCATTTTACATTTGAAATGGCTGCTAGATGTAACCGTAAGTTCTATGCTAACAGTTTCTTCTCTCGCACTTCTAGCTTGTGGAACTCTTTTCCGGCTTTTTTGCTTCCCAGTCAATTTTAGTTTTGAAAAATTTAAATATAATGTCAATCGTTATGTCTTAATTCTTGGTCTTTTATTTTCCTCTCTCTTTGATAGTAGTTTTTCTGATTCTGTAACACTCAATAACCTCTTGCATCCTAGTGGCTATATTGCCTTGCTTGAGGTGAAATAATAATAAATAATAATAAAACCACCAAGAAATTCCCATGAGAATGAAAAAAAAACCCCGAAAATGCATTTAAAATAATTTAAGTGCCCCTAAACTTAAATTTCAGTTTTATTTGAAAGGTAACAGATTAAAGTTAATCCAAATTAAAAAAAAATAATTTTCATATATAATTAAAGTGATTTTCCAAGCGTAGCACAAGGCCGAAAGTAGGGAGAACCCAGTGAGGATCGAAATCACTTCTGAGTCATAATTGCTCTAACGAAAAAAGCATGCTAACCATTACACCCCCTCGATAGGCACAAAACCTCAAATGATTTTCTAAGCGTAGCTTAGGTGTGGCACAAAGCCGAAAGTATGAGGCACCTAGTGAGGATAGAACTCACTTTTCACTCGTAACTGTTTTAGCGAGACAAACTTGTTAACCATTACACCACGCCGAGATGCCCAAATGATTTTCTCAGCGTTTCTGGTCACTCATTGAATCGTCATTATAGACGGTGAAAATCTTAAATGTTTATCATTAAGACATATTTCGAAAGGTCGAAAGCGGGGCAGCTAGTGAGGATCGAACTCACTTTTCAGTTGTAACTGACCTAGCAAGACATGCTTGCTAACCACTACACCACGTATATAAATAAATGTTTGTTTTTTAAGCCCTGACACGTTTTCTGGTCACTCATTGAATCATCATTATAGACGGAGAAAATCTTAAAAATTCAATGTTTATCATTAAGACATATTTCAAAGTAGTTTAGTAAATTTAAGGGTTAATTGGATTTTGTAAAACTGAAGCTTACTTTTTACTTAAAACTTTATGCATGTTAGCCTTTGGGGTCAAAATCAAACATAAAATATATAATTACACGTTTGACACTAAAAGCGCGAGCAAAGAGAAAAGTTAATACGGAACACCAGCAGTGCAATAATCAAGCCATTAGTATTTGTTTAAAAATAAAACGTTAACCTTATATAACTAATTGTTTAAGAATATATTTTACACGACAGGAGTATATGTTTATAATTAAAATATGCTTTTGAGTTTAATACATTCCTTTTACTTTTTTAAATTAATTTCGTGCTTGTTAGATGTCAAAATATATGTTTATTTTTTTAAAAAATTATTCTTAATTTAAAAGTTATTCACACTTAATCATACTTATTATAAAACCCAGGTTTTGCGTGCGTGTGTGTGCGTGTGTGTGTGTGTGTCAGTACGTTTATATTATTGGATCGGATTTCCTACATTTTTCAACCGATTTCAACAAAATTTCACAAGACTACGTAAAATTACCTTGCGGTGGTTCTGACAGCGCCAAAAATTGGAAAAAAAAACAATTGTTTTGGCACGAAATCAATTTGAAAACACGATTAAGAGGCATCGCGAGAATGAAAGGGGGACAACTCATATCGAGTTATACTTATTATAAAACCCAGGTTGTTTGTTTGTGTGTGTTTGTGTTCGTTTATATATGGGATCGGATTTCCTACATTTTTTAACCGATTTCAACAAAACTTCACTTTTTTTTAGCAGGTAGTGTTTCTTATTGTCTTGAACACTTTTTTCTTTTTTTTTACATTCAGAATGCTTTAAAAATTCCCTTTACAAGACAATTGTTTATAATAAAATTCTATTCAATCGGTAGACTCACAACGATTGAAAACAATGTTTTTGTTTGAGTTTGGTTTTGACCAATTCGTAAAAAAATAAAAAATAAAAAAATAAAAAAAACTAATTAAGACATGCGTGTCCGTCAACCTTAAACAATAATCTTCGTCAATTTTATTTTTTAGTCTTTATGATGGCCGATACTTGATCTATCTTTTACTGTTACATCCCCGGGCAACGCCGGACTCTACTGCTAATACTGAATATTTTTTTATTGAAATAGCATCATAGATTTCTTTAGCAGCCCAGCATCAGTAACAGCAGATTTCCTGAAAATGGACACAAAATTGCTGGAATTGTCCGTCACTACATTCATACACTTGTGGCTGTAGTACTCCTTTAATTTATGTTCAATTATTTTGACGGGAAAGTGACTAGAAGAGTCTCGGGCCACTGACTTCCAGTTCAAGCCTTCATCTACATAGCGGGCTGTTATGCCAAAATAGCTTTTATTGGACTAACAACCACAGGTAACACAATTCAGTTCCTTATATAGAGTTTCCAAAGACCTCTTCATCTGAAACATTGAGATCAAGGTAGAAGAGATTTTACAGTAGATTGCAGGTATTGCGGGGGTTCAATGAAATTCAGTGCCTAGACTTCACGACCAATTCATAGATCCGTGTCATTTATCTCTGTCTAGGTAACCTTAGATAAACCGGATGTCATACTGATTTGGGCCAATAAAGTACACCAGGATTCTCATCAACTGAAGACCCCATCTCTCCTTTGACTAATACTTCTCACACTCAGGAAGCTTTGATATATGGCTGTTGTCTCCAGATTAATAAAGGATTGCTGACTGATAGTAATCTTATTTACTTTGAGGAAAGCAGGAGATGCACTGAAAATAACTATAATCTAACTTGGTGAATAATTGTTGAATTAGTCTCAACTTCTCAAGCAACTGATTCATCTGGAAACAAATGCAATGGAAAATTTTAAATGCAAACTGAGCAAATTAACCAATCGTCAATCTACAATAGAAAATGAAAACCTTTCTACATTGTCAAATTGTCTGATCAGGACATGTTACTATTAAGCCGCGATATTTATTGTGAATATAGTTTTTCAATAGGGAATAAATACACCTTTCGACGCAGTATTTCATGTAAATGTAAAAACAAATCCCAAAGTGAAATTTACATTATTTACATTATTCGAACTGTCATCCTCATCTTCATTGCCATATTCACAACGTTTCGATCAATGTACGCCCCGGCCTTCTTCAGGTGATTGGAATTTCGAACTGAACCCTTTATTTCGTCCACCGCGGTAGATTGTTCCAGTTCCACGTACCATGCCTCTTCCGCAGACAAACCAGAAATTTAGGTTCATAAAATATTTTTCTTGTGAACATTAGAGCACTGAATACAATTAAAATTTGAATATATAAAGCTAGTTAATATATATTAATATTTTTATTTCATTATTTTCTGGTCTTAAAATAAAATTTGAAAATAGTTCAATACTAGGTAACTAAAATCTGAAAAATGCATTTTAGATAATGTCTTTAACATTAAATTTTTGTTTTACGTTGACTGTTAATTCGTATTTGATTTTAAACTAAAGCTAATCTGTATTAAAAAATATATATGTGTATGTAAATAAAGTATTTAGGGATTTGTATAAACATTGGCTTGTTCTTTCGTCAGTCATCGACTCCTGGAACCGACATTATAGATGAAAATGTACGAAACAAGGAATTAAATTTCTTTAAAATCGAATATTTATCTTGGCGCTGTCTTTTCAAGTCAACCAATAAATATGCGGATTAACTGGGTTTTATAATTTTATTAATGTAATGGTTACTTTTTGTTTAAAACATAGTGTAAATGTTTTTGTTTAAAACTTAGTGTAAATGCTTATTACATGGAAACCTGTGATGTCATAGGTCAAAAAGAGAAACTGGATAATTTCACCTGTGATTTTAAAAAATGCGAAAAATGAAAAACAGTCAAGAAATGCGGATAATCAATAGACTAATAATAATATAAAAATTTGTATTTGTCTAAAAAATAAATAATCTTTAACCTTATATAACCAATAGTTTAAGAATATAATTTTTTTTTATTTTATACGCTTTTATATAGCTTAGTAGAATAATTAGTTTTATCTTTTATACTACATAAAAGTAGATTTTACTTAAATGGTAATTTTGCGTTTAATCCTTTGCTTTTTAAAAATAATTGGAAATATTATTTTCCCAAGATCTATATTTATTAAAAGGCTCAGATTATTCAAAACTACATCCTGAGTGGTATATTTCTTGAAAGAATAAAGATTTTTAAAAATATCAAATTACTAATTCAATATTTTAGAAAATTACCAAAAAAATCTCTTAAAATATATAAAAGAAAATACTGTTTTTTTGTTACAGGCCATACAATATAAATTTAAAAAATATTTTTTTTAGAAATTATCAAAAAGAGTCATTTTTTTTCTTTCAGACAGGCATTCCTATCAAGTTTTCCACAAATTCGTAAGTATCTTTTTTTTTAAGGGCGTTTCTTTAAAATGTACAAATCTTCATACGCCTCGATACACAACTAAAAATTAGCAAATTCAGGCGCAATTGCAGAAAAAAAAATCTCTAACATTTTCAAGAGACTGCTTTAAAATATATATACATTCTCTTTTCCATATATGCTAAAAGTTTGATTAAAATCCAATAATTATGTCATTTTAGAAAATTTTAAAAAAATCAACGTGTATTTACGACCCAAAAAGGACAATATCTCCGATGCTGTTTAAAATATAGAAATATTTATATCATTTTTTCCATTCTTTTTACTTTCGGCTATCAGGAAAAAATCCCATAAAAATTAAATTTTATAACCGTTTCGTAGCTTATTCACTTGGGCATCAAATATCCGCGATGAAATTTGGGTATACCTAATATATACACATTGTCAAGTCCTAAGAGCCACTCAGGGTACAGGCTTACTGAATGGGGTTGTCTTATGAACATAAGAGGATGAATTATTATGTACAAAAGTTTCGTTGAGAGAACAACCGGCCCTCGTGATAGGCAAAAGGATTTACTGTGATGATGGGACGTTTCCAATTTGGTTTTGAGAGTATTATTGCAAGCTAGACCCCCCCCCACTTCAATGAGCTGATGAAGCTACATCAGATGAGAGACCTGCTACCCATTTCTAGTCATCTAGATTTTGGGAGGTGCACCCATATACTGTAGCATCATCTGCATAGATATTTACTCATGAGCCGAATATGTTCCTAGGTCGTTCGTTAATATAAAACAGAAAGGGTGTAGTATGGGAAAGAGAGCCTTTCGAGATGAAGGCATTGATTTCGTGTGCTTCAGGAGGCTGGAAATTAACAACTACCTTCATAGACCGACTTGTTAGTAATGAATTGATAATTGGAATCTCTCTTAAAAAGTTCATTACGAAGAGCCTAGCCATATTTGATGAAGACAGAATAACCTCAGTTCCATCTATTATGAGTGTAGACACTGACGGCCTGCCTCTGTTGTTTGAGATTTTTCAGGACTCACGGAAACCAGGTTTTGTTTTCAATCTTGGCTTGGACTCACTGTGCACATCTGGTCTTTGTAATTTCCTAGAACTCTCTTGTAATGACTGCTACCAATTCTTACTACATCATTCCCTGTGATAGAGATGCTAGCAGTGGGTAAAGTGAGCTATAATTTCAGCACATTCTGTCGTGAATCAAGGCTTGCTATTCGGCTTTTGTTGATATGTTTTTGTGGCATAAAATATTCCATTTCAGAAATAATCCATTCAGAAATAATGGAGATCGTTCTGGAAGGTCTATTTTTTTAAGAATGGTGCGCGACGAGATTTCACTGTGTATGATTTGAATCTCTCCCAATCAGCTTTGGTGTACCGAAAGATGGAACATCGGAGGATGTCTTTAGTTTGGCATCAACTTTAAAACTGATTAATAAGTGGCCTGAATTGCCTAAAAGACACTACTGAATGAGCCCGTTTAGTGTGTTAGCATCGAATTCATTATAACAATGTGTCTGTCCATTGTTCACGGTTTTTGTAGTGATTTTTGTTTTGGCAGAGCATCGTACCATAAAGTGTGACACTGAGATCTGAAGACGTATTGGGATGGCCAACGATGCATTCCAAAAGCAGAGTATTAAGAGACAGGAAAATTCCGCTAGAAACAAAGAACAGAATATTGAACTGTTACTGATATCTCTCCTTCTGTATGACAGTGAATCAAAGATGAAAAAGAGGCTTGAAGCAAGAGAAATATGGTTCTACAGAAAGATGCTGAGGATACCATGGACTGAACATGTGAGCAACGACGAGGTTTTAGAGAAAATGGAAACAAAAAAGAAACTTATACTTAACATCAAGAAGTGGCAGTTGAAAATCATTGGGGTACGTAATTAGGAAGGAGGGTTTAGAAAACCTGATACTCACGGGACAGTGGGAGGGAAAGAGGGACAGAGGAAAGCAGAACGTAACATACTTGATGAGCTTCAGTAAATGAATAGTAGAATAGGATTTGGGAGAAATAACAAAAAGACAAAACTTATTAAGAGCTACAAGGGATAGGAAGATGTGGAGGGCCATGATCGCCTACGACCTGATGGAACACGGAACATAAAAGGAAAGAAGTTTAAATTTCTGGAGCACGTAACGAGGATGTAGGGCTTGGAAAATCTGATACTCACAGGACAGATGAGCTTAAGTAAATGAATAGTAGAACAAGGTTTGGGAGAAATAACCAAAAGGCAAAACTTATTACGAACTACAAGGTACAGGAAGATGTGGAGGGCCATGATTGTCTTCGACCTGGCACATAAAAAAAGATCGTACGATCCAGATATGTCAATTTCAATGTAATGTGGCCGTAAGCCTTACAATTTTAAAACAAAAACGTTGAAGATACAGAGATTCATAAACTTTAATTGACGACATCCGGTGTATCGGGATAATTTCCTTTCTATTTTTTTATTACTAGTGTCCTACGTTATAGCAGTTTGTAGATTTGTGAAGAAAGGAGATATGTTATATGACTGCGGGCGTAATATAACCGTAGAGGATTTCGAAATTATAGCGCTTTTTCAATATATTTTCGTCTTAATAAATAAACAAATAAACATACAGTGGACAGACCATGTGTTAATATTAAGAAATTCACACAAATATTAGCAATACATGTTTTGATGAAACTCGGAGATACCATTAATTACTCCTTTTACAGTTTTTATATCGATAAACTCTCTTTCCCCATATATGGGAAATCGATATATATATATATATATATATATATATATATATATATATATATATATATATATATATATATATATATATATTTTTTATACATAAGAAAAATGTTAGTAGAATTAATGCCAAAGGGAGAAAATTATTGTGTGTCACGTTTCGTTTAGTCCTTTGGGACTTCATCAGATTAAAGTGATATTTAAGTTGATGTGATGATACACGCAATTGAAGCACAGGAGACCCTGAAATATTAAATTTAAAGAAAAAAAGTTAAAAATTTTAATTTTAAATTTCAGCATTCTTTCAACTTCATGCGCATCACTTTAGCCCGATGAGGTCCTAAGGAACGAAACAAGAAAAAGTTTACCACTTTGATATAAATTTTCCATATATATATATATATATATATATATATATATATATATATATATATAATGGACTCCCCCGTCGGTTTCGACGTATGAGTATCTGACAGCATAATTGAATAAGTGACGGTTAAGACCCGCTAGTGATTTACAAAGGAGGCCACATATGCAGCAAGAGTGATGATTGTGAGATGAGATCACTGTTAGATTGGCTGACCTTTTAGATCTTACTCTCGCTTCTTGAAGATGATTCCGACAAGCAGATTGAAATCTGCTGAGTCCACTAAAACACGTTGATCTCCATTCTACCCGCTCCAAGGCTAAGCGCTCAAGGTGTTATATATATATATATATATATATATATATATATATATATATATATATATATATATATCCAGGTTAAATGAGAATTAATGGAGTATGGTTCAACTGTACGTAACATTTAATTTAAAAGGTGCCTCAATACATAGTAGAGGTAAGTATTATTTATTTTAGGATATTAAAACATGTCAAAAACCGCTACACAATTACAATTATGGTTCAACGCCGTAAATGTGTCTCTTCAGACGATGTTAAAGTACTGGCGAGCGAAAGATTAATTTCAAAACATTTGCTTCTTGTGAAGTTTGAGCGGTAGACTTTGTTACATTTTACGAAATAATGTAACAATCTGCATACCAATAAGGAAATTTTGAAGGTTTTATATGCTGACAACCTTGTGTCATGACCTATATTGAAAATTTTTCCGGTGAATTTGAATTTATCCTGGGTCACATTTGATTGGTTAATCCCGGCAAAGCACACAAGTCTAGTTTTTTTTTTTATTTTATTTTTTTTTATTCTGCTTTTTGAAATTAAATTACTCTTTCACTCTCCGGTAGTTTAACATCGCCTAAATAGACACATTTATGGTGTTGAAACATAATTGTAATTGTGTACCGATTTTTAACATGTTTTAACATCCTAAAATAAATAAATTATATATATATATATATATATATATATATATATATATATATATATATATAATTGTGTGTCTGTGAATATCGGGAAACTGGTATCTGCCATGCTGGTGCTTAATTTGTAGTCATTTATGCGACAGATGTAAGTTGATACATATAAATTTATGCGTGTCATTCAATTAGATTATCCGTGTAAATATTTATTCGTGCTTGACTCTTTTCCATCAATCATTCTGAATAGATCAGTGTTTGCAGAGGTGCGTGAGAATATGCCCGTATATGGAGATCCAAATTTAGCTTAAATATATATATATATATATATATATATATATATATATATATATATATATATATATATATATATATGGCGTTCTTTTCAATTAATTTATATCCATTAGCAATACTGGAAATAAAAGTGTTTGCACTCAACCAGGAAGTGCATGAAAAATAAAATCAGATGTTTGGGCATTTGTTTAAATTTTGGGAGGTGGATCGAATTGTGAATTTTTCAATGCACTTATATATATATATATATATATATATATATATATATATATGATGTGTAAGAATGGAAAAAATATTCAAGCATCTTTGAGAAGCAATAAAAATTACTGCAAGTAATGTTAAAATTAAAACAGCAGAAAAATCGATGAATAAAAGACTGATGAAGTTTATATAGGGTATCGCGAGACATGAACAGTGGAACGAGAACAGATCGATATACACATGAGGAAGTCCGGAGAGCGCAACAACAGAAACGTTTTGATAACAACAACAAAGATGAGGACAATAGTCTGAATATAAATAGTGTAAATAAATAATAAAATAATTTATTCAGGGATATTGTGTTAATCAGATATATTTTAAGACATTTTTATGTTTATACATTCTTTTTATAGATACAAATATTTAAGTAAATGCTCTGTTTATAATGAACAGCATTAAACAACATTTACCGGTCTGAATATCCGAGAAATTTTCGCCGAAAATATTCGTCCTCCGACAGGAATCGAACCTGTATCCTATACGGAACCGTCATATAGTTTGACATGCCTTTAACCGATTTGGCCACAGAGGAGCGTTCGGTTAGCAAAGGTCGATTTTACTGTCTTTAAACTACAATCTTCCATGATTCTCTCACGTACATTCATATCTGCACGATGCGTATCCAAATATAAACAAATGACGTCACACATTATGAAATGGACAAAGTCTGACAATTATTTTAAGACATTTTTATGCTTATACATTCTTTTTATAGAAACAAATATTTAAGTAAATGCTCTGTTTATAATAAACAGTATTAAACAACAATTTACCGGCCTGAATGTCCGAGAAATTTTCACTGTCGGAGGACGAATCATATCACGTTGAAACACTGGTTCCCGAACGATCACCGAAGTTAAGCATACATGAGTAACTGCTTGGGAATACCAGATGCTGTAAGCTTGGACGTGTGGATGGGGTAATGGATAACACCTCGGAATTGTTAATCGGAGAGCCGACTTCCTATTCCAGTCAGGTTAATTATATTCACTTACACGAAAATACCTTTGGGAAACGTATGAATCCACCTCTTCTCCCCCAGCTATGGGTTAATTAATAAAACTTCTATCACTAAACCCTTATTAACTCCAAAAAATCATACAATCTAAAAAAAATCTGCTTTTAAATAATCAGCAAAGGGTTGATAAGCCGTAAAAAACAAATCAATCAGTTTATTTAAATGTCGCAGAGAGTGAGGGAAAAAAAGGTTGAAGATTAGAGAAAGTTACTTTATTTCAAGTCGTTTTATGTTTTTATGTGACATCCGTCAGTCCCATGGATCTGTGACAAAAAAGTTATGCCTCAGCTGTTGACGACGGCACAGCATCTGCTATGGCTGTACAAGCCCACACAGGAGTGACAGTCGTCTAGATAAAAAAATGGATAATCTTTTTTTTAATTGGTTAACGATCGCCGACCAAACAAAAACACAGAGAATATGAATACGAATACTTCTGCTAAATCATCTAGTCTCATGATATACGCGTTTTATAGTGAATATCAATATATAAAGTGTACATGTGATTGGCGAGGTATTCATGTGATCAGTTGAATGTCTGTCTTCATTCAATTACGTCATGTTACTAAATATGGGAGACGCGTACTTTGATCGTACAATCTATGCCCGTCTTTAAAAAAATCCAGGTCGCCGAATATATTACATCGAATATCTGTCAATGTTTTATTGATGAATAATTAAAATGTCAACTGCGCACAAAGCGCACAAAGAAATAGACACCACGAATCAGCAGGTATTTACATCTTTTGGGGAATATTCCTATATAAGTGATCATATGCCTTCATATACAGCCGTGTTCATAGCCCACAAATGCACCTGTCTTCTCAGTGGGCCCGATAAAAAGTCGATTACATTCAATGTAGAATAGTAAGACCCTACCAAATAGGCCTACCTACCAATAGGTAGGTAGGCCTATTTCCGAACCAGGTCTTGTGTATGACGATAAACTACATCCGGCAACAAGGCCTCTGGTCGGGAGACTGGAAGTTTTGAGGAGCGTGGAAACATCTTTTAATCGCTGTTGTTCCCAGGTTCACCCTGACCCAGGTTTGTAGAACATTTTAGGCTGCCAGCTATGGGAAAATAGTGATCCTCCAAACAAAACACTATGAAAGTGTAAAAATACATTTTATATTCAAAATACCAGCCATACATTTTATATAAAATAGCAACAATACATTTTATATAAAAATACCAGCAATACAATTTATATAAAAATAGCAACAATACATTTTATATAAAAATTCTAGCAATACATTTTATATAAAAATAGCAATAATACATTTTATATAAAAATACCAGCAATACATTTTATATCAAAATAGCAACAATACAATTTATATAAAAATAGCAACAATACATTTTATATAAAAATTCTAGCAATACATTTTATATAAAAATAGCAATAATACATTTTATATAAAAATACCAGCAATACATTTTATATCAAAATAGCAACAATACAATTTATATAAAAATAGCAACAATACATTTTATATAAAAATTCTAGCAATACATTTTATATAAAAATAGCAATAATACATTTTATATAAAAATACCAGCAATACATTTTATATCAAAATAGCAACAATACAATTTATATAAAAATAGCAACAATACATTTTATATAAAAATAGAAACAATACCGATTTATAATAAAAAAAATAGCAACAATACCGATTTATAATAAAATTAGAACCTATTGGCTTCAGTCACTTTCTCGCCGCCGTAAAGTTGCTTCCTTGTGCTTTATCTATATATACTTTTATCGTAATTGTTCGAATGCTTGCTATGGTACCAAGACTTAATGAATTTAAGCGCAGTACTAGATTTGCAACAAGGTCTCATCAATTTATAGTTGAATTGGCTAGATGTAACCGTAAGTTCTGTGATAACAGATTCTTTTCTCGTACTTTTTGCTTGCGGATATGTTTTCCGGCCAACTTTGATCTTCAGAAGTTTAAATGCATTGTCAATCGTTATCTACTGTCTTCCCAATTACTCCTCTATTGTTGTCGCTCTTTCATAATGTTTTCTGTTTTCTAATTCTTTCACTCCCAGTAACCACTTATGTCTTAGTGGCTTTACTCTCTTGCTTAGTGGTTAATTTGATTAAAAAAACTGATTACGACTTTAAATAGCCAACCAAGATGGACATGTTGCAAAATCAACCAAAATGTACATGAGTTTTGAAATCCCAAAGGATGTGGAATAAATTTTCGATTATCGATTCACAAGCTTAGACATGTCTTTCTACTTCTTGATTAAATTGGGAAAACGAAATTATTTTAGAGATTTAGTTGTTTTGAGTGAGTAATCTCAAGTCAAGAAATATGTATTTGGTTGTTAAGTAGATAGATAGATAGATAGATAGATAGATAGATAGATAGATAGATAGATAATGAAAAATGAGAATCAGATACATATGAAAAATGAGAATGAGATAGATATATGAAAATGAGATAGAAAGATAGATATATGAGTATGGGATAGATAAATAGATAGATATATGAAAAATGATAATTAGATAGCTAGATAGCTAGATGGATATATGAAAATGACAGATAGATATGAGAAATGAGATAGGTATATGAACATGAGATAGATATAAAAAATGACAATTATATAGATAGATGGATAAATAAATAGATATGAAAAATGAGAATGAGATACATATACGAACATGAAAATGAGATAGAAAGATACATATATGAGTATGACATAGATAGATAGATAGATATATGAAAAATGACAATCACATAGATTTAAAAATGAGAATGAGATAGATCGACATGAAAAAAGAATGAGATAAATATGTGAAAATGGAAATGAAGTAGAAAGATAGATATATCAGTATGAGATTGATAAATATATGAAAAATGACAATTAGATAGATATGAAAAATGAGAATGATATATATATATATATATATATATATATATATATATTAGGTTGGTGCAAAAATAATGACGTAATAATGTCGTTTTTTGACGTATTTTTAACGTCAAAAAACGACATTATTACGTCATTATTTTGCACCAACCTAATATATGAAAAATGAAAATGAGATAGATATATGAAAAAGAAAATTAGATAGAAAGATAGATATATGAGTATGAGATAGATAGATAGATAGATAGATAGATAGATAGATAGATAGATATGTACAGTAGTTGGCACAAACCGAAGTATAAACAGAATTGAATGCAACGAGAACAAGATAGATAAAATTTGGAAAACGACGAATGAGCGCTCAGCAGAAAATGATGTACAAATAAATGAATAAAAATCAATTCCTGGTTATGTCGCAAGCATGTCTGCATATGCACGTATGTATGCTCAGTGAAAGAATTTCGAATGACTGGATGCGAAAACAGGAGCAGATAATGGCAAAGAGTTAATTCTGATCGAATTTTTCTCTCAGAATCGATTTCTAAAAAGGGTTGACGCCATGTTAGCTTTGTATCTGGGTAAAAATCGCACCGATGAAAATATCCTGACAGTTTTCTCGGTGAAAATCGATTTTTGAAAAATCGAGATTTTGAAACAAAAAGTTCAAAATCGAATTTAATGCAGCTCTATAGCTCTTTGCATTGCGAGTCGCATTTGTCTCGCCAAATAAATAAATAAATAAATAAATAAATAAAAAAAGAAAGAAACAAAAAAAAACATTAAAAGATTTTTATTAGACAAATTCTTTCTGCGTTTAAGTATCGGAATATTGTCAAAACTCCGTTCATAGATATGAATTAAGGGCAATCATATTTTTGGACACTATATTAATAAGGTAAATCGTCCAAATTCGTCCATATTGAAATAAAAGACCACCAGCTTTACGAATATGTTTTGGTTAAACTAGTTCTAAGAAAAGTACGAGATTTAATTCTTTGTAAATGCGTATTGATACGTACAAAGTGAGTCGACTTTGAAAGTAGTGCGGAAAAATAAACTTTTTTTAAAATTAAATCTGTGTAAAGTTGATAAAAAGTTGATATTATCTTTTTTATTTTTTAGTAAAATGCAATTTCGACATATCCATATGTGTATTTGGTCGCTCCTATTTTCTAATAAAATTCACGACAATCCAGCAAGGTTTTATTTTCCCTTATAAGAAGAGCACGTTTCCTTGTTCACTTTATTTTCTCGAAAGCCCATATCTTATCATTTTTAAAGTGGAAAATAGAACCTTACTGAGCTGTTCGCTCTCTGTGGCCAGATGAAGCGGTGGTTTCTCCTACAAAAGGACACATTTTCTTTATTAAGATTCCTTGAGTGCGCTGGATGATAGATGTAATATCCACTGTTTAGAATAAAACGAGGCGTTTATTTGAAATAAGAGTATGCATTAAAAATAACATTTGAAGTAATAGAAATTCAGGTTAAAAATAAAAGTATGGAAGCTGGCGCAGAATGTTGATTTTTACATTCAAATTGAATAATTATATATTTATCATCATTATTATATTTAGATTTCTACTATGGTCAAACTAGCTACCAAGTCTGCGAGAAGACTTGGTAGTATGTTGTTATGGCTTCCTTTCAGGATTTGCTTTTCTAATTCCCATAACATCACTAGCCTTACATGAACAAAGTTCTTCTTAGTATGTTGGCTGTAATTATCAAAGATTTTTTGTATTCCTCTTAAGCTGCGATTTCCAGGAATTTTTTCAATGTGATGTTGTGTTCCTACTTTTATCATTTCAAGCGCACCTACTATGACTGATATTATTCTTGTTTATTATTATTATTATTATTATTATTATTATTATTATTATTATTTTCTTTGATTTCTGGCGTTTACATATTACTTTTCGGGTCCCGCCCAGGGACCTAAGGTTAGAAATGGCATCATGATACTTTCCACTGACAAAAATAAAAATAAAAAATTATTACATAGATAAAGCCCTTCGTAAAGTGTGGGCTGTACTTGTCAGAACAATTTTTTTGTATCTCCTTGAGGCATGGGCTTCCAGGAATCCCTGCAATTAGTCTACTGCAATCTTTTCCAACCAGTCCTAGGGCTCCAACGACAACAGGGATTGTATACCACATTTTCGAGATTTCTATTTCAAGGTCCTTGTATTTTGACAGCTTTTTGAATATCTTCAAAGATACATTGCAGTCAGCAGGGACTGCCATATCAATAAGTAGGCACCGTTTTTGTTTGTGGTCTTTAATAACAATATCTGGGCGGTTGGCTTTGATTGTTCTGTCAGTGTGTATTGTGTAGTCCCATAGAATTGAAACAGGTCCTATCTCCGTAACCGGGTCTGGGTGGTGTTCATACCATTTTCTTTCAGTTTCCTTCCTGTAGAAGTTGCAGATTTTCCAGTGCAGATATTGGCCCACTCTGTCATGCCGGGTTTTATTATTATTATTATTATTATTATTTACATTACTTACATTATTCGGACTATTGTCCTCATCTTTGTCGCCATATTTATCACAACGTTTCGGCCGTTGTACACTCCGGCCTTCTTCAGGTTGTTGGAATGTCGAACTGAACCCTTTATTTCGCTCACTAGGGTAGACTGTTCTAATTCCACGTCCCATGTTTTATGGATGTCAGCTATCAGTTATCTCCTGTTAATTTTCCCTCTGAAAGTTCTCCACTGCCTTAACCGGGTATTGACTCTTTGAGTCTTGTCACTGGATCTAATCAACGCCTTTATCCATTGTGCCATGTGTCCTTGAGAAGAAGGCCGGAGCGTACAACGGCCGAAACGTTGTAATAAATATGGCAACAAAGATGAGGACAATAGTCCGAATAATATAAGTAATGTACATAATACGTCATCTCAGAAATACAGACAGATTATTATTATTATCTTGAAGTATTTTATCTTCAAGTATTTTATCTTCTGCGCTTATATTGTTAGGAATATCATGCTCTGGATATTGATTATTAGTTTTACACGTCGTTGAATTTCTTGGGATTGGCTTCTTATATTGTTTTTGTCTGTTAGCTCATACTTTTTTTTTGCGGGCCATTGTTCATATCACTAAGAAAGTGTTTCGGTGAGCTGGTCAGAACTTTATAAGGTCTTTATAAAGAACTTTAAAAGATTGCTAACCCAAGCTATTCTAAGCCATACTTTGTCACAAGGCATTACTTTTTTTAATCGAGACCCCCCCCCCAAGCAATACAGTAAAGCCACTAAGACACAAAGGGTTACTGGGCGTGAAAGAATTAGAAAACAGAAACAATACTAAGGAACGAGAACAAAAGAAGCGTAATCAGGACACAGTAGATAGTGATTGACATTGCATTTAATTTTTGTGGACTGACCGGATTTAACCGGAAGAGAGTTCTACAAGCTAGAAATGCCAGAAAAGAAACCGTTAACATAGAACTTACGGTTACACCTAACATTTGGAATAAAAGTTTTAGAATTAGTATGATGATGTTCTTTATCAAAATCATGCAAATCAAATTGTGGCATAATTTCGTATAATTCACTAATAAAAGTATTACTAAATTAATTGTCTGTGTTGGTAGTGGATTGATCAATCAATGGCTTTAGAATTAGTATTGAGGAACCAGTGACAGCAGTAAAGGGTGAGAAATTGAATTCATTAGTCGCACTGCGGATACCAAGGAGAATTGGTATTGTTTTTAGCCATGGCTGAAACTTTACGGAATGTTATGGCCGTTTTAAATGTTCTGTGAGTTCTTTCTATCATGCCATTGGGGATGATATGTAGGTGATATTTTTTACTGGATTTGAAAAATATTTATTTTGTTTTATTTATTAAACTTTAACTACTACTACAGATCTATTCTTTTTTAGAAACACACACGCACACACACACACACACACACACACACACACACACACACACATATATATATATATATATATATATATGTATATATATATATATAGAGAGAGAGAGAGAGAGAGAATCAATACAAGTGAAAGGTTTGTCACTTAGCTGATTGCCATTAACTTTAGCATCCCTACCAGAGATTCGTAGACGGGTCTCCTGGGAATTATTCCGTCCAGTCTTCAGCGGGTAACAGCAGTTGAGATGACTTGTTTATTTTTTATAGGCTATGTGTGTGCGTTCGTATTTGCGTAGGTGTTCAATGTTGTCGTTATTAGTCCTATTTGTCATATTTTTTTTTCACTTTACACTTACTGCTTACTGTTTTTTTTACCTTTTCTCCTTTTCTTTCAGATATATATATATATATATATATATATATATATATATATATAATGCAGTCTTACATTAGAACATGCACATACCAACTACAAAACTGTACATCTTGTTTCAACGTTAAAAAGAATTCCTACCTGACGAAATGTTTAGACTTTTTTTGCGTTGTAACAAGATGTACACATTTGTAGTGGGTATATACATATTCTAATGTAACATTGTATAATAGATAAATATTTATTGCTCTACTTTTGTATTGAGCCCTGTTTTAAATTAATGTTTTGAACGCTGAAAGCTTACTCTTCGTTCTTTTACATATATATATATATATATATATATATATATATATATATATATATATAGTTTTAAGGTGTGCGATATTTATGGGATAAAGTGCACAATATCAGAGATAGAGCGTATGTAAATACAAATATAAAAGTGAACACTGAAGTCAACACTCAGAGGCGACAGGCTGTTTCATGCTGGGCGTAATCGTCAGGAGGCCTGACGATTGCTTCCTTCAACTTCAATGTTTACTTTTATATATATATATACATATATATATATATATATATATATATATATATATATATATATATATATATATATATATATATGAACATAATAAAATAGGCAGCATATATTTTATATAACAAAGAGTTAATCATACCTTGAATCAATTAGCAATATTAATGCAATTATTGGCGAAATCCCTTCGCTAGTAGACATAATTATAAGCACTATACTACTAATAATCCACTGAATGATGAGATCCTTATGTATAAAATGGATATGGTATATTTTTTAATTCAGCTAGTAGTTTCAAATGCTTCACGCATTCATCTTTAGGCTGTATTTTTTCCTTTAGAATTAAAACTGGAAGACGAAATAAATGTGTTTTTCCGACCGAAAGATGTTTTTAAGAATCAGCTATTTGTATATATATATATATATATATATATATATATATATATATATATATATATATATATATATATATATATATATATATATATATATCAACTATTTAACTATTAAACTATTTACGTGTATATTTCGTTCATTTGCCACTTGAAGATCACAAAAATGCATGAAACAATCAATAGTAGATGAGTAACATTTATTATTACATTAAAATTCAGTTTGTATTTAGCATTTGTCATTAAGCCCTTTTGCTTTTCTAAGGTTGCTCTTTTTGGGAAAAATATTCTCTTACGCTCCTATCACTTTGAAAGACCGCTTCTCGTGATCACCGGGGTTAAGCAACGTCGAGACCGATTAGTAACTCAATCAGTGCCCGCTTGGGAATACCAGGTGCTGTATGTTTAGATGTGCAGAAGATGCAGTGGATAACGGCTCGGAATTGTAGATCGGAGAGCTGAGTTCCAATTCCATTCGAGTTCATTATATTCATTTACGCTCAAATACCTTTGGCGGAAATATGAATCCATCTCTTTTCCCTCCAGCTATGGGTTAATTAGTAGAATTTATATCAGTAAATAATTACTATTTCCAAAAATACTCCCATCCAGAAAATATTTTCTGAGTTTAAATAACTGGCTAAAGTTTGAACAGCCGTAAAAACAAACAACTCTATCAAAAAATTGTGTAAATATTAAATTTAAATATATATATATATATATATATATATATATATATATATATATATATATATATATATATGTATACATATATATATATATCAACCTTGAACTACCAATGAAAAGTTAATATATAAAAGAAAAACGAGAAATATAATTAGTCAATTGCTGATATCCATTAACGAGTGGACGCAGTGATTGCTGAAGGATCCGTCTACAAAACTCTAGAGTCGGAAATGCTAAAGGTAATCACCTCAGGTGACAAACTTTATATTAGTATTTCTTCTCTTTCTGTCTGTCCCTCTTTCTGTCTTTCTCTCTCTCTCTCTCTCTCTCTCTATATATATATATATATATATATATATATATATATATATATATATATGTATATGCAAATGTATTAGGTTGGTGCAAAAATAATGACATAATAATGTCGTTTTTTGGGGTATTTTTAACGTCAAAAAACGACATTATTACGTCATTATTTTTGCACCAACCTAATAGTAATTATATTTTTAATAATAAAAAAAAAATCAACTTTTAATTACGAATCAGGAAAGACACTCAACTGAATGACAAGCAGATGACGAGACGCGATGGATTAAAAGACTAATTAAAAATCATGACGTGAGAAGAAGTGTCTCCTTGCCGTGGCGTCAATAAATGATATGCTCGTAAGAGATAAATTCATTACAAATAGTTTAACTTCGCCGATGAAAACAGCATTATATATATATATATATATATATATATATATATATTAGGTTGGTGCAAAAATAATGACGTAATAATGTCGTTTTTTGACGTATTTTTTAACGTAAAAAACGACATCATTACGTTATTATTTTTGCACCAACCTAATATATATATATATATATTTATATATATATATAAAATTGTGTGTATGCATATGTATGTGTATATATATATATATATATATATATATATATATATATATATATATATATATTTATATATATATATATTTCATATTTAATCTGTATTGGATCCCAATTTATATATATATATATATATATATATATATATATATACACCTAGTGAGGCAGACAAACCTACCTAGGTTTCACCTAAACGGATCTTCAGGAAAGGTGGCCACCTTCCCTGGCGATCCGTTTAGGTGAAACCTAGGTAGGTTTGTCTGCCTCACTAGGTGTATCTAGGTCTGCTCTACAGTTGTATTGAGCTCTTTTGTTAGTTGTTTACTCGTATCGGGGTTTTTTCTTTGGGCTTGAGACTTGCATCTGTGCGATTTTTTTCGGCAGTAGTTCATGTTTGCAGCTCTTTCTTTTTTAAAACCTTTTTTTCCCTCGAGATTGATTTGGTTATTGGCAAATCAAAAATTCGAGTGTTTTTCGAAACGAGTCTAGTTATCTATATTTGTATGTATATATCACCTCAGGTGACAAACTTTATATTAGTATTTCTTCCCTTCCTGTCTGTCCCTCTTTCTGTCTTTTTCTCTATCTCTTGATATATATATATATATATATATATATATATATATATATATATATATATATATAGTTAGTCTATGAAAAACTAGGTAATCCGTACGGGTAAACCTAAGGAGGATAAAATCCAGAGAGCTCAATGTAAATGCAGGCAAATAATTTAAATAAAAATAGACTACTTTAAGGTTCCATGTAATAAATTATTTCACCACAGCCCTTTTAAAAGGACTGCGGATCATCAGACTTTACTTCCAAACAAAAAAATGAAAAGGAAATTTACACATTTTTGACGGGCCGTATTAAACATATGTAAATTAACGAAGTGAGGAAGTAAGGGGTGGGAGAGAGAGAAGACATGAGTGAGTTAGCAGATATTGACACATTTAAACGGTTAACTTAACTGAAGTTATATATTGATATCGAAGGGGTAGAGAAGAAATAACCCATGGAGAGAAAATAATAACAAAAATACTTAAAGAACAAAATAATAACAAAAATACTAAAGAACTTTGGATTATTTACCTAACGAGTTCTTTCCTATTTTCTATATATTCCTCCCACATATATCTATATCTATCTATCTATCTATCTATATATATATATATATATATATATATGTATGTATGTATGTATGTATGCGTGTGTGTGTGTGTGTGTCTGTCTGTCTGTCTGTCTGTGTCTGTGTGCGTGTGTGTGTGAAAATATATAGAAAATAGGAAAATAGGAAAGAACTCGTTAGGTAAATAATCCAAAGTTCTTTAGCATTTTTGTTATTATTTTTAAAAAACAGTGGTCGATATAAAAGTAGAGCCTAAATATAACAGAGCTTGGTACTTTAATTCAATTTAATTCAAATAATTATATTGAAGTTTTCGGCTCTTGTTTTGAAACATAAGAACTCACCTCGTAGCAGATATTAATGATGCAAAGATGCTTTATCAAAATGTTATGGGGGACTGTGAAACCATTTGACACCGTGTGGGGGAGTATTTGAAAGGGTCCACCAATCAATGATCAGTTTGTTTCATGCTTGAACGCAATCTTCAGACCTGATTATGTTCAAGAATGAAGCAGTCTGTTACCACTCGGTGTTGGCCTCCATGTCCACTTTTAGATTTATATTTACACACACTCATATTTTAAAACTATATTTTTATTCACTATTTACATTATTCGGACTATTGTCCTCATCTTTGTTGGCACATTTATCACAGCGTTTCGGCCGTTGTACGCTCTTCAGTTGGTTGGAGTGTCGAACTGAACTCTTTATTTCGCTCGCTAGACACATGGCACAGTGAATAAAGGCGTTGGATAGATCCAGGGACAAGACACAAAGAGTTGTGAGTTCAATACCTAGTCAAGAACTTGGAGAGGTGAATCAACAGGAGATAACTGATAACTGACATCCATTAGACATGGCACGTGCAACTAGAACAGTCTACCCCAGCGAGCGAAATAAAGTGTTCAGTTCGACATTCCAACAACCTGAAGAAGGCCGGAGCGTACAACGGCCGAAACGCTGTGATGAATGTGCCAACAAAAATGAGGACAATAGTCCGAATAATGTAAATAGTGTACATAATACCTCACCTCAGAAATATAGGCATATATTTTTATATATATATATGATCCTTCATCGGTAATTCGACTCAGAGTTTCATGTACAATGCAATCTTCAGGTACTGAGTATAGACTGATAGTTATTCTCCTCTGTCCCTGGCAAATAAAGAATGGCGGTAATACACCCATTATTACGTGGGATATTATAGTTAAAGACAAACCTTACAATGGGAAAGTCGATAGGTGTAATTTATGCCTTTTTAAAAAATTGGCTATTTTAAAACACTCAAATAAGCCTAGATTTTTAAACAACACACACACACACACACACACACATACACACACACACACACACATATATATATATATATATATATATATATATATGATAAAAATATACATATATGCACATATACTTGCCCAACGTATAGATATATTTCTTCCTCAGGTGTTATAAATACAGTGTTCAATGTTACGTAACAGGGCTATAATGATGTCCAAGAATATAATGTCCGAGAAATTCTTACAGAAAATATTGGACCTCCGAATTTTCTGTGAAAATTTCTCAGACATTCAGGCCGGTAAATGTTGTTTAATAATGTTTATTATAAACCGAGAATTTACTTAAATATTTGTATCTATAAAAAGAATGTATAAACATAAAAATGTCTCAATATATATATATATATATATATATATATATATATATATATATATATATATATATATATATATATATATATGTATATTAGGTTGGTGCAAAAA
This sequence comes from Acanthosepion lycidas, assembly GCA_963932145.1. Lineage (NCBI taxonomy): Eukaryota > Metazoa > Mollusca > Cephalopoda > Sepiida > Sepiidae > Acanthosepion > Acanthosepion lycidas. The sequence continues at coordinate 73,246,439 of OZ010593.1, read as the reverse complement.
TAATGACGTAATAATGTCGTTTTATGACGTATTTTTAACGTCAAAAAACGACATTATTACGTCATCATTTTTGCACCAACCTAATATATATATATATATATGGGGTGGGGGTAATGGTTCTCAAAATGATCTGCATTCACTTTCAGTTGTGAGCTTAACAGCAGGGAAGTCTAGGTTCTTCTCATAAAAAATACAATATAAAACCTCATCCAACTGCTTTTGGTAGGTTAAGGAAAAATATGGGACTACCTCTCAATTAAGTGTAAAATAATGAAAAAAGGCATCTAGTTATATCCACGGAAACAAGTCCTTTTAGCTTTCAAAGGGGGTTTGGAATATTTGCTACTCACAGGACAGATTGAAGGCAAGAGGGACAGAGGAAAACAACGCATGCATGCCAGGAGAGGATTTAGGAGAAATAACAAAAAGATAAAATATATTAAGAGCTACAAAGGGCAGGAAATTGTGGAGAGCCATAATCGCTTACACCCAGGCCCATAAAACGAAGAATAGAGGACAAACCGGCTATAGCAGCATGCTCCAAACCGAGAATGTTTTGAATGCCAGATCGGAGGTATTAGCTAATTGTCGCCACTCGAATAAATATTTGCTGATGCATTTGGCACCAGATTAAGTGTAATAAAACTGCACCCTTCCACATCCTGTTTTGGCCTATACTCGTTTAGCTTCGTCTATTTGTCATATTTACAATCGTAAATGCGTCTACCCTCTTTGGTTAATTAGCTATTTTGTTTGGGCATATTGACGTGGTATAATAGTGAGCAAGTTTGTCAATTACGACTGAATTGTGAGTCTGATCTTCACAGGTTACCCAACTCTTGTGACCTTGTGCCATATCTAAGCTACGGTTAGATTTGGGGGCAATTCGACGTTGTTTAATGGCTACCAAGTCCGTGTCGCTAGATCAATTTCAACTCAAAGTGTTAGATTCTAATTGGGTGCTACATACTTGTGGCCTTGTGTCACGTCTAAGCTATGCTTAGTAAATCCCGTTTTGGTTATTGTGTACACCATTTCTCACATCTGTGGTCTGATGATCCGACGATGAAAAGTTACTTCCTAGAAAGTAACCACAAAATTTCTCTTAATTAGCGCTTATACATACACGGTGCGATGGGTAAATTGTCGATATTTTATACTTTTAATTTCGTGCATGCGCGTTGTTTGGTCCTGGTTTTATCAACTGCATATTATAATAGGGTCAGTTGGGCATCGTCTGTGACAAAAAGAGCACCATGATGCAACTGACTCCACTAGAAATTTAAAAACGGCATTCTTTACTGCTTGACATTCACACCGTAAGCTCCAATACGAACATTTCAAAGTGTTTGGGTATCAATCTGAGTACAATGCAGAGGATTTGGAAAAGTTGGATGAGTTTGTGTGTGTACAGGATGCGATGTCGTCTAAATTACACAAAAAAATGAAAATAACATTGACATCATTAACAGATATATTTACCAAAATTACACAAAATATCTTGAAATACTAAAGAGTAAATTTATTCGATAAAATCACCATTGGCTTCAACCTCGTCCTCCAGACGACTTCGGGATCTTCTGCAACGCTTCCGTTATCCATCACACCACCCGCACATCCAAGCTTACAGTGCATGGTATTCCCAAGCGGACACCCATCTAGGTACTTACCAAGCTCGACGTTGCTTAACTTCGCTGATCGTACGAGAAGCGTTGTTTCAATATGATATTGCCGTAATTCTATAGACATATACACATACAAACTCACATACACACATATACACGCACACATACACATATATACACAAACATCAATATAAAGTGCATGAATTATTTTAACTTAATATAAAAATAACGAAAATTAAAAAATAAGCATTCTATTGCTGATACCTCCTGAAGAGTGGACAGACACGAAGTGTGTCTGTTTGCGTGTAATGGGTGTTTCCTTAAGACGGATTATATATAAGGGTGTTTCATTAAGACGGATCAAAGTCAGCAGTAAATAAATCAGTGTTATTAGTGAAAATGTATTTATTTCTCTATTGGATTATGTTATTTAAGTCATGGCAATTATGTGTGAAAAATAATATCGCCCAAGTGTCCGCCAAATCTGAAAGAAAAAGAAAAAAATCATTAGACACTTAAATTTAATTCACATTTAAAATCGGTCCAAGTTATTGGAACATCCTTTATAAAAGAAATGATAAGAGGAAAACTTATTTTTGCAATGCTTGTTTTAACACGTAGAAGATTCATAGATATGATTCATGATCACTGGTCGCCAACATGCCTGTCCCAAGGAAAAGAACGAGTGTCGAGATTCAAACAAAATCATTTGAAAGCAGGCAGCATAAAAAACAGCTGTCAAATGTTATTTAATTAAAATATCCTCTTACCCATGATAACTCGATTTCTGAGACGATATCACACTCACCTCTGAGGATAATATACTGGCTTAGATAAAAATAAAGTATAGCATGAGACCATGTCATTTAAAAACGAGATAGCATTTACATATTAGTTGCAAGTTCTCTCTTCCCTTTCGTCAAAGTCTTTTGGTACAATTGAATTTGTCTTTTTTTTTTCCTTAGCCTTTCGTATTGCAATTTCTTTAGTCCATTACATGTGTCTTTCGTATTTCTCGCAGTATTTTCATCCGTATTTTCATGAGATCAAAACTTTAACTGCATGAATGCGGACGTGTCATTTTAATTGAGACAGGTTCGATATTAGTTGATAATAATACTATTCACAAAAAAAAAAAAAAAAAAAAAAAAAAACACAGTAAAAAGAACTTTCGGATATTTAAGGCCATCTACATTAAAACAAAGCGACCCACACTCAACAAAATTGCATTTCAAATTAGTCACAACACATTACATTGCATCTCAACATATGGTTCCGTTTAATTTGTAGTGAACCTTTTGTCAACATTGTCATTTTCGCCTTGGTTTGAATCTGTTTCTAAATTTTTGTGAAATGAATAAGTTCTTGTCACAGATCAGCAATTAATATATATTCTTGTCTGTCAGTTCATTTTTATTGATAAATTGGCAGATATATTAACTCATATCTCAATTTCTACACACACATACACAAACACACACACAAGCACACACATACAAACAAACGCACACACACACACATATATATATTAATACTTCTCGATTTTTCTTTTTTATATTCACTCATCATTGGAGCAAGTTTTTCGTAGAGAGTGCGCGTGTGCGTGCGGATACTGGGTGCGTGTAGGGTGTCGGGACTATTTGTCCTTTTTTCACCTTTACCCTCATAGCTTTTTCTTTCAATTCATTTGTTGCTATTTGAGTTCCGGTTATTTTTCT
>OZ010593.1:73225596-73238096 GCA_963932145.1 Acanthosepion lycidas | reverse complement strand
TGCCGAACACGCTGTAGCATGTCTTGCGTAACACTCCAATTAAGTCGCTCTAAGTTAGTAGGGAGAGGAGGGATATAGACCTGCCGTTTCACATAATCCCATAGAAAAAATCACAAGGTGTCAAGTCAGGTGAACGTGATGGCCATTCCTACATCAGGTTGCAATTGTCATGGACACGTCCGATCCATCTTCCTGTTAGATTCTCATTCAGATAAGTCCGCACTGAGACGCTGGAGAATGTTACGCAAGATACCGGACTACCGATTTGTAGTGTGCTTATATATATATATATATATATATATATATATATATATATATATATATATATATATATATATATATATATATTATAGGCATTTAAACAAAATGCCTGCCCGCACACACAATTCCGTAAAATACTTGTCGAAAACACAATTATACTTCGACATGAAAACAATAGACAAAAACTAAAAATCCTTGAAGCATTATACATCAAACAGTTGAAACCCAACCTAAACAAAATCAATTATGGCATCTCTACAAATATTCTTAAATGTCCATAATTGGTAACAGAAGCCATTGGTTTATACCAACGGCTTCCCATACTTCTACAATTCACTCTCGTGTGGTCATGTGTGACGTCATGAGATGCGGTGCGATTTTCGCTTCTAGCGTCTTATATGCACGTGTTTATCATTGCTTAGAAATCATCTATGTAAACAATGACAGACCATCATCACTGTCGTGTCCGTATATTGCTTAATATGTAATTGATATCTTTGATAATGGCTTATGTAAGCCGAAAGTTTAGATTGTATTAAAAAAATATGGATCAATATTGTGAATTTCTTTCTTCGTTTAACGATAATGTTATTAAACTTATCAGACGTTACAAAAAAAATTTACATAAAATAAATAGTGCTACCCTGGGTCAAGAAGCTAGCTGCTGAAATACCCTATGTCTGTCAACAGGACTCTCCAGCATGGCACATAAGGAGTACCCGGTTATGATTGCTAGACAATTTCCGCGATCACATGACGCTTTACATCTGGCCACCTAACTTCCCAGAATGGAAAACCCTTGATTATTATGTGTTGGTGCAGATGAGGGGGAGACAAACAAAACTCCTTGTAACACCAAAGATGAACTGAATGCAAGGATTACGGCAGTATTCACTAACTTAAACAGAGAGACCGCCCAGAACAGTTGCAAGAGATACCGAAGTCGTTCGGCGGCCGTAGTTAAAGCTAATAGCGATTTTATTAAATAAATTTACTCTCTAGAATTTCAAGATATTTTTGTGTAATTTTGGTAAATATATCTTTAAAATGAGATGTCAGTGGTATTTTCATTTTTACATCATTTAAACGACAATTTATTAATCGCACCTTTTATATATATATATATATATATATATATATATATATATAGATAGATAGATAGATAGATAGATAGATAGATACACCTAGTGAGCCAGACAAACCTACCTAGGTTTCACCTAAACGGATCGTCAGGGAAAGTCGGTATATGTTTGTATGTATGTATATATATATATATATATATATATATATATATTATCATTAAATATATATATATATATATATATATATATATATATATATATATATATATATATATATTATTTAATGATAATAAAAGACAGAGACTACTTATCCATTTCGATTATAATCTATTTCGTGAACACCGAGGTGTTCAACTCTTCAGATCGAAATCTCCGTAAATGAAGAAAATAAACCAGGCGGACACATTAGATTGATAGTGGGGAGGGAAGGTGAGAGAGAAGAGTTGGGTTAGGAAAAGGGAATGTTGAATTTAAATTAAATTTCTTTTTAAATATATGTTTTTGTTTATCAGCCGATTTCATTTAGTTTTTAATTTCTTTTGGTTCATGTTTCCATTACTTTTGTTATTAAATATCCCACAGTTTGATAGAAAATCTGCCAAGAAAGGTGAAATGTTGTAAGAACCTGGACGTAACTCTACTGTGGAAGATCTCGTGAGTAAAGCACTTTCTGAATATTTTCATCTTAGTAAATTGCTTTCTCTTCTAATTAGAATGTCATCTTTAAAACAAATTATGGCCAGTCTCATTACGGTGATCAACTAATGCATTTACTGTGTTGTTTTGTAAAATGTCCCTTTTGTGTTCATATGATGTTTTATTTAAATTACTTGAGGTTTCTCCTATGTATTCCTTGTGACAATTATTACATGTGATATTGTAAATTCTAGTTTTATCTTATTATTTTGTTTTGTATTAAGTCTTTTATTGCTTTAGAAGTAGTTGCAATAAATTTAATGGTGAGGTTAGATACATTCTTTTCAAGTGTTTGTTTGATTCTAATGTCCCCGCCGAAAATCTGAAATTCATACTATTTATTTTTTATTCTTACATTTTTCTCTCTCAAAAAGAGTAGATAGGTTCACTTATCGTTCGGTTCACAAACCTCCCTGTTTTTTTTATCAGGAGTAGAGGTTTATCCCTTGTTTGCTGTTTAGGATTGGGTTTCTGGTTCCTTCTAAACTCTTTTTCATCTCTTTCACTTCCAGTAGCGTCTTGCGTCTTAGCGGCATTATCGTCTTGTTCGCGGTGAATTGATTAAAAGAAACTGTAATTATGATAGAGTTGCTGGGTAAAACAATATATTTTGATTCGTTGAGTTTGTCAGGAAGGTCGGCTTTTCTATTTTGAAATATTTTATGAGGCATTTGTTGAATATATATATATATATATATATATATATATATATATATATATATATATATATGTATATATATATTTATATATATATACATATATATATATATATATATATATATATATATATATGCGTGTGTGTGTGTGTGTGTGTGTGTGTTTTGAACAATAAAAAATATTAAAAAATAAATATGTTCAGACACACTGGCTTGTATATTAATATTTTTTGTTTTATTATTTCAATTAGGTCCCTCGGCTACTTTCGGCCAGCATGGCCATCACCAGGAGAAAAAAAATCCCTGCTTTTTAGTAGCCGTAAACTACAGGAGTGAATGACTGTCTGAAGAAAGTGAACTTTATCTGTAATTTTCATATTTTTTTATCGTTAATTTTGGTCAGCCCTTGTATTGGCTAAACGGCCTCTTTCAAGTTGTTTTTTAAAATAGAGGCTGGGATACTCCTGAGTCTCAGTATTCCCAGCTTGGTCATTTTGACAGTTTTATTGGTTGGGCATGTGTGTGTTAAGTGTATGTATCTTTTAGTTTTTGGGGGCGTGTGTATGATGTGTGTATGTGTATATAATTGTGTGAGACATCAGTACCTCTAAAAGCATGTCTGTTTTGTGTGGGTGAGAAATGTGTGTAGGGCTTGATTTATAGGATTATATATTAAGTCTATCTGTGCTGTTAAATTTGTCGTTAAGTCCGTCTGGACTGTGTTTTGAGGCGCAAAATTATGAATGTAATTCTCCTCTGCGCCCCCTCTCTCTTTCCCTTCTACCTCCTCCTGCTACTAGTGCAAGTCTGTTTGCATATATCTTTGCATGTAATTGTGTGTGCGTAAGTATGTATATTTTAAATGTCTGTGTGATAAAAAAAGAACACGAACCGTATGTTTGGAATCGTTGAAAAGCTTCAGACATGACTCACGAGATTGATTGTTTGAACAGAGAGCTGAGTTACCTTGAAAACAGCAATCAATTTTTGTGTGAACAATTCTCAAATCCGTATATCCAGTCACCCAACGCAGCTTTCTAAACAATATTGTTAGAGGATTGGCATTGGGTTGGAGTAAAAGTTCATTGCCCGAATGCTGATCGCTGAGCGAACGTGTCGAACCATGCAACAACGGAAATGAAAGCAAACTTCTTTTTTTTTCTTCTGTAAGACGCTTGATATGGAGGGCAGTGAAGCGGATTTCGGGAGGGAAATCAGCGAGCCGATTTCAAATTCTGTGCTAGTCTGTTGCATTTACTTTCACACAAATGTCCGTTGGAAAGGTGTAGAATCCATCGATTCTCACCGCCCAACCCAACCACAGTAGATTGTTCCATCTAGCGCCTATGCCAGTCTAATAGAAGTAAAATTCTGAGTTCCAAATCATGAAGAACGCAACTGAAGACCATTCCGCTATTTTTTTCCAAGAATGCAATTCCCAGATAATAAAGGAATCTGTGAAGACTCACGATCACCTACTTATGAGGGACATGGCATTAAAAAGCACATTAGCACCTAAGGAACTACTTGTCTCGAAGTCAGACTGAAATGATAGCAAGAGAGAGAAAACTTAGCATAGCTTACTGGTATAATTTGCAGTTTAGATGTCTTGAATAGGCTTCTAATATACTTGTTTAAATATTACCTACGGACCAGCAGTATATTAAGGAATGTTATAAATCATTAAAATATTTAATTTTATTTTCTAGATATAATAATAAAATTTCTTCTAATAAAATGATGCACTTGAGAATTTGTTTAACACACGATGATGTTGTAATATCTACTCAAATATACACATATATGTATGGTTTATTTTTTTCAAACGAAAAACTATTAAAGTACATTATTAACAATTTTCGACTCGAACTAAGAATTGTAAAGAAAAGATACCAGAATAAATATTAACGACTTTTTAAAAAAAAAGTCACTAATTTTCTTTCTTCTTTAATCAAGAGAAACGCCAGCTTAGAGAAAAATTAATAAGATTCATTATTTAAGCTTACACACAAATACATATACACACATTTCATTCTCGGATCTGATGAAGCCTTGAGTGGTGAAATGGATTATCAAATCTATTATCAATGAAATCTATTTCATGAAACGTTTCCATTTGTCAATATACATAATTAATAAAGTAAGTGTTATATACAGTACTTATGAACATTAATGAGTATGTCCCAAACCTCATAAATACGTTGGAAACTATTGTAAGTAGAAGTAATATACTAAGTAGTCCACCACTAGTGGTTTACCTACTTCACGCCGCTGGCGAGTATTGTATTTTGTTGACGTTATAAAGATTACTATTTCATTTCCAACTTCCGTTTTGGCTATTCTTCATTCAGTAACCCTTCTTAGGCTACAACAGTAATGGCTGGCAACTAGTATCTGAGTGTGCTTGTCTGTTAGGACAGTTAGCCAATCCCTATTGCCGACGTCTGCTCTGGCACATTTGTGTTTGTTCAACATCCATTGATCTCTCCACGTGATTTATAATGCAACTATGCTGAGCGGACCTTAGTTACAGTTTCTCGGAGATTTATCAGGTGCGATCAACAGTCTGAACAAGGCCAGTATGCTCAAACCCTCGGTCACGATGACTTGCGACTTCGTGTTAGCAGAACAGTCGACGGCTCCTAAATAGTTCCGTCTACCCAATTTCACTCACAAGGCTCGATATATATATATATGGGAAAACTGTATTATTAGCCGACGCGTTTAGTCCAATGTGGACTTTTTCAAGGGAAAAAACGAAATTAATTTATTGAAAACAAAGTAACTATTAACAACACACAAAATGTCGTTAGCAACTAGAAGAATTTAGAAAACACTATTGTATTCATATTGTCAACTGAAAATTATGTCAAGTATTGTCATGTGTAGAAATATTGTTTTGATCGTTGACGGATCTTTGTTACCGTCTTAATCTTTCTGTAAAATTTCTATTTTTTTTTTTTTTTGTAAATATCACACATGCCATCAATAGCAGGTCTATATTTCTGGGACCATGAAGCTTGAACTGTTATTGGAGTCTCTTCGCAATCCTCAGCACTAGAACAACAACCAACAAGGTCCAAATGGCCATGCCGCCATTGAAAAAAATTCAAGGCTTGAAGGATGGAACATTCATCGGAGCCCTTGAAAATTGGACATACAATAAACCCCATCTTAGTTGTAACAACGTCTGGATAATCTGTTACCTTCAAAAATGCGGTTCTTCTACGGCAGATCCACACAAAAATTAGAAGCGAGGGATCGTCAGGAGACAGAAATAAAACTCTGATTTTTGGTATTAAAATAAACAAGCAAAATGAGAACTGAGAATTCGGATGTCTGTGGTTATGATTGATTCTAGCCTAAGAGCTGACCAAAAGAACTATTAAGTCCATGTACCAATGAAGGATTTGAGAATTCAGCTACCAAAATGTATTAAAATGAGATGCGCACAGCCTGAATTGAAAATTGAAATGTCTTTATATTCCCAGTTGGTTCTAGCCTAAGGGATGAGCTATAGAACTCTTAAGATATGCACCAAGGAAGGATTTAATAATCCAGCCGCTAAAATGTAAACTATGATTCTGGCAAGCTCATTGAGACTATATAGCTGGGGGTTCATGTGCTGCAAACCCAGAAGAAATTTTGTAACTTGACCAATCACATAGAAAATTTTAAATCGAAATGAAATGAGTATTAGCATAAGGAAATTATTAAGTATTCAATTCATTGGCTCATGATTTTATCACTAAAATAGCCTTATTTTATTAGGTTGGCGCAAAAATAATGTCGTTTTCTCACAACACAATCTTCAGGTATAGACTGACCGCTATGTAATTTAAATTTTTAAAAATATATCTGGTTATATATATTTCTAAAGAATTAATGGATTTATTAAAGAATTAAATTCAATTTTTTTAATGAATTTATTTTTAATCCGAAATTTTTATCAAGAAAATCTCTTATGTAACAATGTATATTAATCTCAGAAAAATATTCTAATCCTGATCTTTGATGACAGAAGAGTGACTCAGCTCTGCATTTTTTTTATTACTGTTTTTTTGGTTTTCGTTCACTTTGACAAAATCTTTCGAACTACTGATGTTCGGATGTCTTTTTTTTCAAAAATCTGACCACATTTTCTTTGTAACAAAATCGTTACAAAACTGAACAAAATCACAAACCAGAAAGTTCACTGAATCGTTCTATTAGTTTGGTGCAAAAATAATGTTTTCTCACATAGTAACATATGTGAGGAAACGACATTATTTTTTGCATCAACCTAATAATATCAAACACTTTGAAAAATTCAACAGTTTTGTTGAAAAATTCACTTATTAAACAAAATGTTGCTTCAGTGTTTCTCTAGAATTAAGGCCCTGAAGATGAAGTTTCATTAGTTTTATAGTAGATCAACTGCTGATTCAAGAGATTATCTTTATGTTTCCAAGAGCTCACCAAAAGAACTATTAAGTCCATGCACCAATGAAGGATTTGAGGATCCAATTACGAAAATGTATTAAAATGAGATGTGCACAGCTTGAATTGAAAATTGAGATGTCTTTACGTTCCCAGTTGGTTCTAGCCTAAGGGATGAGCTACAGAACTCTTAAGATATGCACCAAGGAAGGATTCAACTGACAAAATGTAAGCTATGGTTCTGGCAAACTCATTAAGCTCATATAGCCTGTGGTTCATGTACTGCAAGTGTTTATGATTAAATCCAGGAACCAATGAAGGATTTGAGAATCCGGTTACCAAAATGTAAGCTGTATTAAAATGCGCAAGTAAGTTGCGCTCAGCCTGAATTGACAATTCAGATGTATTCATAGTTTCAATTGACTCCAGCCTACAGGCTGAGTTATAGAATTATTAAGCCAGGCAACAATGAAAGATTTCAGGATCAAGCTACCAAAATATGATATATTAAAATGGACACGGATTTAGATATTATTTTATAGTTCTAATTGACTTTGGTCTAAAGGATGAGCTATAGAACTGTTAAGATATGCATCGATAAAGCATATGAAGCTCTAGCTGTTATCATGCGGCTATGAATAAATACTAAAGAGCACACAGACTCCATACAGTTAATGATTCAGGCGCTAGAAGACTCGAATAAAATATGGTCCGAATTGCTTCCAGTCTCAAAGCTGACCTACAAGCGCAGCTTCAGTTCAGAATTTAGATGTATTATATGGTTCCAATCCAGTCTAAGGGCTGCCCTACATAACTGCTTAAGATATGTATCAAAGAAGAATACGACGACCCAGCTATTAAAATGTAGGTTTTAATTCTGTCAAGCACGGCAATACTATCTATAAGTTAAGCGCTACAAGCTTCGGATAAAATCTTGAAATTTAACCACTTACATTTTTTTACAATGATGCTCACCCTGTACAGGGCCCGAGAGCCACTCGAGGTAAAACATTACAGAGTAAGGGTCACAGTTTATGGAGAGACGTAGGGAAGATAACGGTTAACCATCGATATAAACAAGCTAAGATTGCAGTGATCAGGGAAACATTATCTTTGGAGTCGGTTCCACAAAGTATAGATTCGTGGGAAGAAGATGCTCGAGTGGAACTTACATCTCGTCAATGGAATCTGAAGGAAATGACTGTGGTTCGCTACAATGGCGAGTCTTAGCCGTAAATGTTAGAACTAATGGAAATATGGAATGTAGTTCGCCTGAACACTTTGCATGCAAATAGCGATAGAGCATGGAACAGGGTTGTAGGGTGAGGAATAATTCATCTCCCACAAGGATGCGAAGATGCTTTTGGACATTTTGGAGACTGGAATGTGAAGATTGGGCAGGCAGTTCTTGCGCAAACATTTTAAGGTCATATCAAATAAGTATTGCCTAAGGTCATCATTAAATACTTCAGTTCACTGCTTTAAGATTCTGTCATTAAATTTGATTAGCAAACAATTTTAAAAGTATCTATTTTGTTGAAAATTTCACTAATTAAAGAGAATTTGCTTCAGAGCCGCTCTAGTATTAAAGTTCCTTAGTTTTAATGAATTAAACATCCTTATTAAACTTCCCTAGTTTTAAAGTGTTAAACTTCCTTATTAAACTTCCTTAGTTTTAATGTAGATAATCTTCTGCCTGTCAGTAGAAATTTAAAAAAAAATTAGCAACATTCATCCATCTGAAATTTATTATTATTTGCGAATTTGTTGTTTTCTTTTCTTTTTAATTACTTCTTCTTCTTCTTCTTCTTCTTCTTCTTCTTCTTATTATTATTATTATTATTATTATTATTATTATTGCTATATTTTTAATCAATTCACCCCAAGCAAGACGATAATGCCACAAATACGCAAAGGACTACTGTGAGTGAAACAGAATGAGAAGACTTTAGAAGTAACCGGAAACCCAATCCTAAACAGGAAACAAGAGATACACCTCGATTCCTGTTTAAAAGAGTGAGGAGGGATGTGATCCGAACAATAGGCACACCTTTCTACTTCTATTAAAGAAAAATAAATAAATAAGTAGAAAATAAAATTTCAGAGTTTAGGCGGATACGTTAGAACTATAGAGTTGTAGTAGACTTTAGAAGGAACAGGAAACCCAATCCTAAAAGGAAAACAATGGATAAACATCTACTACTAGAATCTATCTACTACTAGAATCTATCTACTATTTTCAGAATCAAAAGTCAAGAGTGAACAGACTCCTTACAATGAACTCCAGAATTGCTTTACTTCATTTGATTCACTATGAAAACAAAGATGGAAATTTCACCGCTCGAACATCGTAAGTAAATTTAATATCTGTAAGACTTCCATTTCTGTAACTTCAAATAGTAATGGTGTCATCCCAGCCATTTCCTTCTCCTCGTTGTCAGCTTACACAATAGTTAAATCAGGAGGTTTTAATTACATTCCAAATTCCTTGAATGTTTCAAATTTCATCATCGACATCACCGCCCATATACTTATCAACGTTTTCATCTTCCTTGCCTTCACCAATTAATCAAACAAGAAAAAGACTGTCTAGACAAATCTCATAGACATCGCCAATAATCGAAAGTTGACATGTCATAAGATACAATAAGCTTTCCACTGCCACCCTACAAGGTATCATCTTAGGTAAAAGAATAAAAGCCAGACAGAGGAAAAAAAAGTCTGATAATGTCACTGAGTGAACTGGAAGATCATTCAGAGAGATTCAGACATTGGCACGCAACCGAGATACATGAAGGGAGCTGGTCAACAATTCAGCTGCTCAGCGACCCTACGACCACACCCGGTCATGAGACTGATGATTATGTAGATTATAACTGCCTCTTTCTCTCTCTGTCTCTGTCTCTCTCTCTCTCTCTCCATATATATATGTATGTATATATATATATATATATATATATATATATATATATATATATATATATATATATAATATTAGTGGTAAATATACACATACATATACAATCATATATATAAAATATATAAATATATATACATACATACATACGTACACATACATATATATATATGTATAAAAAATAATTCCAAGAGGATAGAATCCAGGTAGAACTCAATATCCAGGACGGAGTAAGGATATAATAAAAAGGCTTAAACACTAATATTCCATGGTCATAATTTATTCCATTGGAATCGTAAATACGTAGGTCTGATGAATTGGATCGTATTTACGATTTCAATGGAATAAATTATGACCATGGAATATTAGTGTTTAAGCCTTTTTATTATTATTATTATATGTATATATATATATATATATATATATATATATATATATATATATATATATAATATATATATATATATATATATATATATATATACATAGAGAGAGAGAGGGGGGAGAGAGAGATTTAATATGCGGCTTAACAACACTTGAAGAATCAAAAGCCAACATAATGGTACCAATAAAAATTGTCAATAAAATTGATATCTATTATGTATTAACCTTTTGACTTAATTGAAGCACGAAGAGATAGATTTGATTGTCGGAATTTTCGAGCACGCCTGTGTTCTTTTTCACCGATGCGAGGAACAAACAAGGAAGTGTGACTTACTCTTCTGAGGAATGTTGTTGTTTAGAGATTTCTTACGTCTTACGGCATATCAACCTCAATGGGTTATTTAATGCCGACAACATTTTTAGGATAGATTCGTATGAATAGAATATGTATTCTTTGGTTTAGATTGGTTTGGTTTATTTTGTTTTACGGCATATCAACCTGAATGGGTTATTTAATGCCGACATTTTTAGGATAGATTCGTATGAATAGAATATGTATTCTTTGGTTTAGATTGGTTTGGTTTATTTTGTTTTACGGCATATCAACCTGAATGGGTTATTTAATGCCGACAACATTTTTAGGATAGATTCGTATGAATAGAATACGTATTCTTTGGTTTAGATTGGTTTGGTTTATTTTGTTTTACGGTATATCAACCACAATGGGTTATTTAATGCTGACAAAAATTTTGTATTGCTGGTAATATTTTGTTTTGTCAAAAATCTGTTTCTGGTAATATATTTCCTTCAAAATTGTATTGCTGGTAATAATTTTTTTCAAAAAAGTATTGCTGGTAATAGCTAACTATTTTTCCATAGCTGGGACCCTAACAGGTGCTACCACCCCGGGTCAGGGTGGACCTGGGAACACCAACAATTAAGAGGTGGTTCCACGCTCCTCAAAATCTCCTGATCAGAGGCCTTGCTAATGGATGTAGTTTAACGTTCTAACCCAGAATGCAGATGTAGTTTAACGTCTTACCTAGGACGCGCTGGTGTCTAGCTGTCGGTTCATAGGAACTGAGCTGCTTGACCCTCATAGGACGGGAGAGTCCACCATATATATGAGAGAGCGAGAGCGAGAGAGAAAGAGAGAAAGAGAGAGAGAGAGAGATTAATCAAAATATATACTTTAAAAATCAAATCAAATATCAGTGACGGTCTCGTTCATAAATATTATCTTGAGATTTATTGCAAATCGATCTCGGGAATCTAATGATTTATTTAGACAGTTTAATAAGCGTGTTAGGAGTTAATCTGACAAGACAGAATTGAAATCATGTTACTGACTTTTGAAAACAGTAATTCATATAATGTTCATATCTATCTATCTATCGATCTATCTATCTATCTATCTATTTATCTATCTATCTATCTATCTCAAAACACTTTGAATCACATTTTAACCCTGACCAGATAAACTCAAAATGTCCGCAGGAATAGAACAAAAACCAATAGAACAACCCAACCATTACAAACTCCGTCCCCGAAACATAAGCAATAATGAACCTAGTAAGAAGGAAATTAAGAAAGTTATTAACAAACTAAGGAATAAGAAAAGAATCTCTTGGCATTGAAACTGATCTTTAAAAAAACAAACTTATTTTTTCCTTGAATTCAATAACTAGTTCAATGTTTCTCAACCATTTTTAAACAATGTTACAAGAGTAAATGAAAATATCACGACACAGTAATTCTTTTTAAATGGTATACATTTGAATATCATGAAATAAAACTAGTGATTAAAAAATGCACAAAAATATGAACTTACTTTATTTCAATGTATTTGTGCAGCTTATTTAATTTGAATATATATATATATATATATATATATATATATATATATATATATATAAAAAAAGAAGAAATGGACAAAGTCCGACAATTTATTAAAACTTTTTTATATTTAACGTTCTTTTTATAGATTCTAGCTTGACGTGCCTAACCGCTCGGCCACAAAGCAGTAATGTACGAGATACATGGAAGATTGAAGTTTATAAGCAGTAAATTCGTCCTTGCCAACCG
>OZ010593.1:73220596-73223096 GCA_963932145.1 Acanthosepion lycidas | reverse complement strand
CAATCTATTTGACAAATTGTTGATCCCTCGACCATGAAATTTCGTGGGGCTTCGATGCAACAATACACCTAATATCAATTTTAACCTCTTTACAGCTAATAAACTGTTTTCCTTTTAAAATAAGATGAAAAGATGGTTGATGGAACAAAGAAAGGGGAGTAAGGAGGATGAGGCGAAAATTCATATTTAGTATTTAGTCTTTTCCTAAGTAACCCCAAGAATCTGTGATATTAGATCCGATCCCTCCTAAAGTCTACTTGAACTCTATACTTCTAACGTCTCCACTTAAACTCTGAAATTCTATTTATTATTTATTAAGTTGGTGCAAAAATACTGACGTAATAATGTCGTTTTTGACGTTAAAATATACGTCAAAAAACGACATTATTACGTCATTATTTTTGCACCAACCTAATATATAGGAGGCACAGTGGAGTATAGGAGGCACGGTGGAGTAATGGATAGCGGCTCGGATTGAGGAATCGGAGAGCCGAGTTCGGATTCCAGTCGAATACATTACATTCACTTACGTGCTAATACCCTTGGGAAAGGTATGAATCCTCTTCTTCTCCCTCAAGTTATGGGTAAATAACAGGACTCGCCGGGTTCTATAGCCTTTGATGGCAACTGGTCTACCGCAGAAAGAAATAGCAAACTACTGCGAGAAAAATCTGCTTCGTCAGTCATGTATCGAAAAATATATGATCGCCTAAGCATGTATCACGCATGGCACATAACTGAACGGTATTATATGGATTAATATCATGAAGGTTCTTTCTGGTAATTTTGCTATAAAAATGTAGTTTTATACTTTTGTTTGGAAGGTTCACTATTTACCCATAGGTGAAACTCTAGGGTGGACCTTCGAATAACTGCAGTTAATAGGTGGTTCCACGCAGCTCAAAACCACTAATGTCCTGATCAGAAACCTTGCTGCCGGATCTAGTTTATCACCATACCCAGTACTTACAGTGTAAGCACGTGGTGAAAGGGGTTCTACATGAATACAGCAACAAAAATAAATGTATGCAAAGTGGTTACCTTAAATAAATGCTTAAATAAAATATTAAAAGACATGAATGTTTAGAGAAAAGGTTTAAGAAGTTACGTACCGGAGGTGCTATCATTTGCCGGTAGAATTGGGGATATAAAAAAGTAGAAACCGTGTACCTTGATAGTGTGGTTTATTATCCGGGTCCCGGTAATTACTACGGGTTAAACAAGAAGGGGTCAAAACGGTGTCTAATCTCAAAAGTACCTAAATTAAAAATGGGACAGATAAGAGGGAAATAAAACAATACAGGTACTGTACTGCTGTTACGCAACAGGGTATTTTCGTTTGAGAGGATTATAGAGAATCCATTTGTCTTGTTACTAGGGATTCTACCCGGGAATGATTTGGTGGCTAGGCTACTCTTCGATGTCGTGCAGAGAGCAAGACTTTGGTTAAGGCTTTGATCAGTCAGTTGATGATGGATTCATTGACTAGATTTAGACATTTTTCCGCGTTCACGAAGGGATTTTATTATCGGAGTGTTGAACTTTTTTTAATCTCGTGCAGTTTGCTGTGAGTGTCTGTGTGTGTGTGTGTGTTTATTACGGTTTGTAGAAGCACAATATTGACAGAATCTGATTAGGAAGAATCTTTGAGAGAAAAGTCACCTGGTCAAAACTGATGAAACAATCGTTGGATACTTAAAGCTTCATTTCAATCTATCTCGACTATTAGTTTGTGTTATACCCCTAACAACACTCAGTCTCCAACGACTGTCATACTATACACCGGAACAAGGAAAGGCGCGAACCTTTTAAATCACGGGAGATTAAACGCTCTTATTTATCGCAAATACTTCGTATTTCCATTTGTAATTGGAGGTTTTGAGGAACGTGGAAACACCTCTTAATTGCTGTTGTTCCCAGGTCCACTCTGACCTAGGGTGGTAGCACTTGCTAGGGCCCCAACTATAGGCAAATAGTTAACCTCTAAACTGGGGTCAAATCACTATGAATATATAAAAAATACATTTTTATTGTAAAAAACAACATAAATGAAATTTTGAAAATATATAATGGTATTTTTTCATTTTTCCTTTTTTACAAAAATGTATTGTGGGCATTTTTTTACGATGAAAATTCATAGTAAGAAAATTACCAGCAACACATTTTTGAAACCCAAAAGTAATTACCAGCAATACATTTTTATAAAAGAAATTACCAATGCTCCCAAGAAAATTACCATCCTGTGTAAGACGATAAACTACTTCCAGCAGTAAGGCCTCTGATCAGGAGGTTTTGAGGAGCGTGGAACCATCTCTTAATTGCTGGTGTTCCCAGGTACCCCCTGACCCGGGGTGGTAGAAGCTGTTAGAGTCCCAGCTATGGGCAAATAATTGACTCCCAACCTGACTCAAAGCACTACGAAAGTGTAAAAATATGTTTAATACCAAACATACTTTGTAAATAAAATTATTGCCAGCAATATATTTTTGGAAAAGATATT
>OZ010593.1:73155596-73215596 GCA_963932145.1 Acanthosepion lycidas | reverse complement strand
ATAATTATATGCATACATAAAACAACGTAAATATGTGGCACGCCGTTTTTTTCTCTGTAGATGATGCTTTTATACTAGAAATTGTATAAAAAACTAAATAAAAGCACCTTGTCTGCCGTATTCAATGAAATGTGCATGAAAGAAGGATTGCTATCTAAATACACACACACACACACACACATATATATATATATGTACATATATATATATATATATATATATATATATATATATATATATACATATATATATAATGTATACTATCTTGATGGGTATAAGTGATGCAGAGTATGTAAATCTAAAATGGACACTGAGGTCAACACAATCAGCTAAATTCACTTCAACGCAATCTTCAGGCCATGTATATTGTCTGTTTATATATGTTGGTCAGTAGTGCATTATCGTTAATGAGGTCTTTTGTATTATCTTGGCGGTTATTGGGCGCGTGATAACGATTATGTTTCAAATTATTTCAAATTATTCTATAGCCTATTTGGTAGAAAAAAATTGTGAATACGAATGCGATTATTTAACTTTTTACTCGTTATTTATAGAGGCGTGTCTAGACGACACAAAGCGAACATTTGCCACACCTCTACTCACAAAAGAAATGGAAACATTTTAGTAAATATCGGTCTTGGTACAAGAAAGATGAAAAATGTTCGCTGGACGATAAATGAAGAAAAATTACTATAACATTTGCATGCACTGATTGAATTAGTTGTTTGATTTGTAGTACTTATAATAAGATGGCTAAATTCAGACACGGACGTTAACAATGCGAAAAGGCCGAAATATACAGCGGTGCACTTATTCCTCCCCAGTTTAAGAAATACAGGTTGGCCAATCAATCATTAATCCATTTCAACTCGTAATCTGGTACAATATTAGATTTTTCAGGTCGCTGCACGAATTTGACATTATTGTTTCTTGGCTATTTGGTGGCATTTTCAGATTTCCTAGGTTGCCGCACGGATCTGTCATTAGTATTGCGTGGTTATTTTTAAGCATTATCAGATTTCCCAGGTCGCCCTGCAGATCTGTCATGAGTGTTTCATGGCTGTTTATGAGCATTTTCAGATTTCCTAGTTCGCCGTACGGATCTGTCATTAGTGTATCGTGGATGTTTTGAGAATTTTCAGATTACCCAGGTCACTGCACAGATCTGTCATTAGTGTTTCGTTGCCGTTCTTAAGCATTTTCAGATTTCCTAGATCGCTGAACGGACCTGTCATTAATGTTTCGTGGATGTTTTGAGCATTTTCAGATTTTCCAGACCGCCTGGCAGATCTGTCATTAGTGTCTTGTGGGGTTTTTGAGCATTTTCAAACAGTAAGTCACTTTTATTTGTCTTTTATGCCTTCTTTATTATCACTGGCTAACTTTAAGGCCCAGACATATTTTTAGTGAATACAACAAGAATTTCTCGTTGTGCGAGGCGCAAAAACGATACGTTGTCCATAACAGATAAGGTAGAAATTCTGGACCCCCCCCCCCAAAAAAAAAAAAAAAACTTGGCAATAGCATTGCTCGTTCGATTTATACAGCCTTGGTACACCTACACTTAAAGGATCACATTGAAAAATTAAGGTTACCGTCTATAATGAGACAAAATAAATTTTCCGGGATCCTACAAATTCTACTGATGCTGGATTCGTGATGGTCAGTATGTAATTTTATTACAAAAGTCCTATAACACTCATAGTTAATGGTTAGTAAGACAGCATTCGACTCTTTTAAATCAACGTTAGTATAATTTGTTATTATTGATCAATGAAAATCAAACAACACAAAAGGAAAAATACGACAAATTCTTTCGTCTTTTTCTCCATATCTCAGTGTTTGATGAAGCTTTAATAAAAGTAAAATCTGTTAAATTGATAAACGTTTCCTATTTGTTTTATCTAGTTTCATCCGATGCAAGTCAGTAAAATCACAAATACACAAGGGGTCACTGTGTGTAGAAGAATTAGAAACAGAAACATTAATAATGAGCGGGAAAAGGAAAGAGTAATCAGAAGGACAGTAGATAGCGACTGACATTGACATCAGGAAAACACTGGAAACAAACGGTTGAGTAAAGAAGGGTTAATCACATGAAGAGATATATTGGGAATACAATAGTTCAGTGCGACAAGCATACGACAGAAATCCGTGGCGACCCACTTTTTGTCACGATTCCATGAGGAGGCGTTCTACTCATAGCGGATGGACGAGTCCATGTTTCAGTAATAGTTGAAGAGACGGTTAGTCAGTCTTTCTACGTAACAAATTCTTTTTTTTTTTTAAATTCTAGTTAACGTTTCTTAGTTTAACCGGCGGTGGGTATCCGCTATTAAAAGAAATGACCAGATAATAATGGAGATGCTTCCTCAAAGAATTGTCACCATTTCTGTTACTTCCTTTCGGCAGAAAACAAATAATAGGGTATAAATGACAGAAAAAGGTGGGGGGTGACTGAATTTTGACCCGTACCAGAAAAGATTAAAGAGCCACCGTATATGAGACTGAAAAGGTTTTGGTCCATTTCATTCCTCAAAATCTGAACAAACGTAATTTTTAAAAGGGTTCTGGGTCAAGTCGTGAACTTTTCAACATCCCGGATGTGATTTCAAATCTCATCTGAAACTAGTTTTGTGGTCGGGGGGGGGGGGTCCTACCAGGAATGCTATGATAAAAACAGCAGTGAAATGTAAGAAAACGAGTCAGATATTAATGAAACTAATTAGCCGTAGATTTCCGGCATTTACGGCCATATCATGTTGAAACACCGGTTCTCCTCCGATCACCAAAGTTATGCAACGTCGATCCTGGCCAGTTCCTAGATGGGTGACCGCTTCGGAATACCAGGTATTTAAGCCGGTGATACAATGAATAACGGCACGGAATGCGAAATCGGAGATCAGAGTTCGAATCTCAGGCCAGTTCATTATATTCATTTACGCAAATACTAATGGGTGATCATGACTCGAAATATCCACCCCTACCAACACTCATTAGGCCAGTGGAGGGGTAATAGCTGAATAGGAGGGAGCTACACTTCCAACAAAAGTCCCGTCCTGGGTAAGACGATAAGCTACGTCCATCAGCAAGGCCTCTCATCAGTAGGTTTTGAGGAGTGTGGAACCACCTCTTAATTGCTGGTGTTCCCAGGTCCACCCAGACCCGGAGTGGTAGCACCTGTTAGGGTCCCAGGCATGGGTAAATAGTTAACCCCCAAACTGAGGTCAAAACACTATGAAAGTGTAAAAATAGGTTTTGAAAACAGAAATACATTGTAAAAAATTATAACCATCAAGAAATTTTGAAGAAAATTTTTTTTACCAGCAATACATTTTTGAAAAAAAAAATTACCAGCAATAAAAATCTTGTAGGCATTAAATAACCCACTGAGGTTGATGTGCCATAAAACAAACCAAATAAATGAATAAATAAAAACATACCAGCTATACATTTCTGGAAAAAAAAATACCAGCTATACATTTTGAAGAAAAAATATTACCAGAAATAGATTTTTGAAAGAAAAAAAAATACCATTTATGAAGAAAAATGTTACCAGCAATTTATGAAGAAAAATATTATCAGCAATAAAAATTGTCGGCATTAAATAACCCATTGTGGTTGATAGGCCGTAAAACAAAACAAAAAAAAAAACAACAAAAGTGCAATCACAGGCTGAGAAAATTTCAACTATTTTACATGACAAAAGGGAAGAAACTTACTTTTTAAATATCTCATTATGAGTTACCTCCCTTGAAAATTGAGTATATGTCTTAATCATGTAAGTTTTAAATATTGTATTGCTTACATTCGGATTAATTTCCTTGTTTATTATTATTATTATTATTATTATTATTATTATTATTGTTATTGTTATTCTATCTATCTATCTATCTATCTATCTATCTATCTATCTATCTATCTATCTATCTATATTTGTGTATTTAGGCAGCAATTCTTCGTTCCTGCACATTTCAATGAATACGACAGATGCAATCAAATAATTTTTTCCTTTTCAGATGAGAAATTTTATAAAAACTGTCCGAATGTTCTTTTTATCCGAGCGCTTTCGGCTATACGTTTAGCCATTTTCAAGGATTAAATATTTTAACTGTTAAATAAGAAAGAGTTTGTTGCATGAATGTTTTTATATAATGATTTCATTTTTCAAAACACGGTCAAGATATTGTGTCCATGTTCATAGTTCACATTATTAAGTGTTGTTTTTTTTTTTGTTTTATTAATAATGTTTCCAACTATATATGTGTGTGTGTGTGTGTATAGAGAGATAGGCGGAAAAGAGAGAGGTAGATGGAGAAAGAGAGAGAATTAAATATATATCGCTATCTTATATATATATATATATATATATATATATATATATATATATATGAAATAGCGATATATATTTTTTCTATATCAAGAACAATACTGGTTAAAATGTATGACAAAGTGTAAAGAGTTTTATTGTCACGCGTTTCAGTCCGATGAAGTCCCAAATGGGTGAAATGCATCGCAAGAAAACTTACCCACCTTCCTTGTCATACATTTTCCTCAACACACACACACACATACATATATATATATATATATATATATATATATATATATATATATATATATATATATATATATATATATATATGAACGATGAACAGAAATCCTCTCGGATCTTTGGATCATTGGAAATCGGAGAGCTGAGTTCCAATTCGAGTCGGTTTCGTAAGGAGGCGTAATGGATAGCGGCTCGGATTGAGGAATCGGAGAACCGAGTTCGAATTTCAGTCGAATCCATTACATTCACTTACATACTAATACCTTTGTATGAATCCTCTTCTTCCCCACCACCCCAGATATAGGACAGGCCATGCTTTGGATAGCAACTGGTCTAGCTTAGAAAGAAATGGCAACCTACTGCGGGGAAAAAATCTGCCTCGTCAGTCATGTAAGCGTGTATCGCACATAACTGACTTCCTTATATTCACTTAAATCCTTGTGACAGATATCAATCCACCTTTTCTCTTTGTCCCCAGCTATGGGTTAATTAGTAGAACTTGTAACAGTAAATCATTATTATCTCTAAAATAATTTTACAATCTAAAAACAATATTTAAAATAATCTAAAATAATATTTAAATTAATAAAATAATAATAATAATAATAATAATAATAATAATAATAATAAATAAATAAAATAATAAAATAATTTAAATTAATAAAATAATAATAATAATAAATAAAATAATAAAATAATTTAAATTAATAAAAGAATAATAATAATAATAATAATAATAATAATAATAATAATAATAATAATAATAATTTAAATTAATAAAATAAGAAAAAATTTACAATCTAAAATAATATTTTAAAATAACTCACAAAAAGATGATAAGCTAAAAAAAAAAAACAAAAAAAAACACTAATGAAATAATTACTAGAGTGGTCCACATGTAAAAATTTGGAAAATGATTTTCTGGAAATAATTTTTCTACATTAACATTCTTTAGACCTGAGGCAGCGACACTTTTCGGAATTGAAAAATATTGATTTTTTTTTTTTTTTAATCATCTTATGTTCATTGATACAATGTAAAATATATTCTCTGACTTTTACAGTTATTAGCCTTAAGAGTTATTTATGAATATTCAGTTTGAAAGTGTGGTAACAGCATTGATATCTATCTATATTATTTTTTTTATTTAACAAAAAATTAAAAAAAAAAAGCTCTTTTCGTGTGCGACTTTTTTTGGGGAGCATGCACAAATATTTGAGGTTAATAATCATTTATATAAAATGAAGAATAAACAAAAGCATACTTTATTAATTTACGTACGGAAAAGAAATAACAAAATCTCCTACAGAAGATAGCGACGGAGAGTGAGAAGAAGGGACTAAGCATGAACTACAAGAAGATGCATGGTCATCAGTAAAAGGATGAGCCTGAAACGTGATTTGCAAGTCGGGAACACTAGAATCAAGCAGACGCGATTGTTTAAATATCTGGGAAGCGTTTTGACAGAGGAAAGTAAGAGCAATACGTAAACGTCTTGGGATGGCCAAGAACGCATTCCCAAAGCTGGACAGAGTATTGCGAAACAGGAGGATTACTTTAGTAACGAAGAAAAGAGTACTGAGCTGTTACTTGACATCACAGCAGCGAATGTTGGTCGATTTCCTCAATATGAAGAAGAGACTCAAGGCGACAGAGATTTGGTTCTACAGAACGATGATGAGGACCGAGCTCTTGAGCAATAAATGAGGTTTTAGAGAAGATTCAAACAAGGTGGAGGCTTATACTTAATATCAGGAAGAGGCAGCTGAAGTTTCTGGGACACATAATGAGGAAGGAAGGCCTGGAGAATCTGATACTCAGGGGTCGAATAGAGGGGGAAAGAGAGACAAGGGAAAACAACGTGTGACATACCTGGCGGGCTTAAGCAAGTAGATGACAAAACGTAGTCTGGGGGAGGTGGCAGAGGGAAGGAACTTGTTGAGAACTGCAAGGGATAGAGGGAGGTGGAGAACCATGATCGCCTACGTCCTGAATGGACACCACATAGAAAGAAGAAGAAGGGATTATTCAGGAGGGCCTGGAGAATCTGATACTCACGGGTCGAATAGAGAGGAAAGAGAGACAAGGGAAAACAAGAAATGGCATACCTAGCGGATTTAAGCAAGTGGATGACAGAAGGTGGTCTGGAGGAGGTGGCAGAGGGAAGGAACTTGTTGAGAGCTGCAAGGAATAGACGCAGGTGGAGAGCCATGATCGCCTACATCCCGAAAGGATATGGCACATAAAAAGAAAGACATTTTGTTCGGTATTTAAAAATGTATCTGCTCTGTATTTAAAAGAAATCTTTTTTTTTTA
Organism: Acanthosepion lycidas; assembly: GCA_963932145.1. Classification (NCBI taxonomy): domain Eukaryota; kingdom Metazoa; phylum Mollusca; class Cephalopoda; order Sepiida; family Sepiidae; genus Acanthosepion; species Acanthosepion lycidas. The sequence goes on along the minus strand of OZ010593.1, from coordinate 73,208,725 downwards.
ACCTTCCCCCACAAAATGCTGGAGTGTAGATAAAAACTAAGTTCAATAACTATGTAAAAGTCAGAGATCGATTTAACACTGAGTGGATATTATAAACAGTGACCCTCTTATAGATCAATAAAATGTCGCGGTCTAAGGGAGGTCTAGAAAATGTTAATGTAAAAAATTATTTACAAAAATTATTTTACTATTTTTTTACGATTAGACCACTTTATTTAAGTAGTACCACATCTATAATAATAACGTGAAAAATAGATTGAATAAAAAGAATTAGGGATGCCAGTCAGATTTTTCCAATCGCTATATATTTTTTTTCAATCTATAAACAGTGCCACATATTTTATGATAGACACAAGGTTTCGTCCAGGCATTGAACGAAAATTTTCATTTCTTCATTATTTTTAGTTAATTATCATGTGTTGAGTTTTGTCTCTGTCATGACCTTTCTTGTTCATCTCTGTTGAACCAGAATATTATTATTTCACTACCTAATCAAAGGATGGAATGCACGACCACTAAACACTAACGCTTAATTAGTATATACCGATATCAAACTGTTCCAAAGTACCACATTACGTGTTTTAAGAGTCTTTTAAATCCAATATCAGATGGTTTCCATAATTTGGTTATGGTGAGTCCGTAGGGACTTGTTTCATTTGTATTTTGTTTTCGTGTCTCTAATCAAATCTACAATGATCAAGATGAGAACAGTAGTTCAAATTGATCGAATGAGTCACGGTATATTGAAAATATCTCATCTCAGAAATCAAAAATTCAAATTAGCCGTCCTTTGCTTGTATAAGAGTTAGAGAGAAAACTCTTTGAAGTCATAACTTCGCTTTTAAGCTGACATTGTTTTTCTTATCAATTATTAGAAGGGAAATATTTATTCAAGGAATTTATCTTCACCCCGTCTATTTCACTTATGAAAATATAAATATCTGCGGAATGTAGCAAAAGAAAATATGGCCTCTGCATATTGTCAATCCATGCGAAAATATTTAGATAGATAGACAGATCTGAATTGATATAGACAGATCTGAATTGACATAGATAAATCCGAATTGACATAGATCTGAATTGATATAGACAGATCAGAATTGACATTGATCTGAATTGACATAGATAGATATTTGAATTGATATGGATTTGAACTGACATAGATCTGAATTGATATAGACAGATCTGAATTGAGATAGATCTAAATTGATATAGATATGTCTGAATTGATATAGACAGATCTGAATTGACATTGATCTGAATTGATATAGATATGTCTGAATTGATATAGACAGATCTGAATTGACATTGATCTGAATTGATATAGATATGTCTGAATTGATATAGACAGATCTGAATTGAGATAGATCTAAATTGATATAGATATGTCTGAATTGATATAGACAGATCTGAATTGACATTGATCTGAATTGATATAGATATGTCTGAATTGATATAGACAGATCTGAATTGACATTGATCTGAATTGATATAGATATGTCTGAATTGATATAGACAGATCTGAATTGAGATAGATCTAAATTGATATAGATATGTCTGAATTGATATAGACAGATCTGAATTGACATTGATCTGAATTGATATAGGCAGATCTGAATTGACATTGATCTGAATTGACATTGATCTGAATTGACATAGATCTGAATTGATATAGACAGATCTGAATTGACATAGATCTGAATTGACGTCGATCTGAATTGACACAGACAGATCTGAATTGACATAGATAGATCTGAATTGATATAGACAGATCTGAATTGACATAGATCTGAATTGACAAAGATAGATAGAAACATAGATCTGAACTGGATAGATAGATACATACATACATGCATGCATGCATACATACATACGGAATGATTTAAATAGATGCGAATTGATTGAGATAGATATAGAATTCATTTCATTATCTATCTATCTATCTATCTATCTATCTATCTATCTATCTATCTATCTAACTATCTATCTATCTATCTATCTATCTATCTATCTAACTATCTATCTATCTATCTATCTATCTATCTATCTAACTATCTATCTATCTATCTATCTATCTATCTATCTATCTATCTATCTAACTATCTATCTATCTATCTATCTATCTATCTATCTATCTATCTATCTCAGTCTTACCGTTTTCACCGAGTGGATGTATGTTACCATGCAGCAAATCAGCGGTCCACTTTTTTTGATTAGCTGATACAAAAAGGGCTTTTTCCTGTGTCGAGCAAAAATGAGATAAACAAGTGCTTAAACATTGACAAATATTGACCGATCTCTTAACATACACACGCACACACATAACAACGTCTCTCTCTCTCTCTCTCTCTCTCTAAATATATATATATATATATATATATATATATATATATATATATATATATATATATATATAATGATAAATTCCTTAACGCCTGGTAAAACACCTAGACAAGTTAATTACTGGATAATTACGTGTTCAAACCAAGCAGATTTTTTTTTTGCAAAAACGTGCTCAATATTAAAACAAATAGAGCAACAATTGAAAGTTCGATTACAAATCTTCTGACTTGAATTTTTACAAATAAACACCCGCTCGTCTAAGATGAATGAAACGAATCAATATATTTTTGTTTTAAGCATTTCACCCGAAGCAAAGCAGGAGTGCCATTAGTACGCAGAGGGTTACAGACAGTGAAACTAAAAGAAAAGTCTGGGTATTGGGGGATTGTAGAAGGGATAAAAAGAAGAACAGGGATCATGGTATCACAAGATGACGATTGACGTTGCATTTAAAGTTTTGAAGGAAAGTACGAGAGAAGAAGTCGCGGTTACATATAATTTTTTCAACAATAAAAGGATGGGACTTAGATGCTAACATAGTAGCGCGCTTAATTTAATGCAGTTGGGGTCCTAGGGAAAATATATGTTAATAATAATAATAATAATAATAATAATAATAATAATAATAATAATAATAATTTAATAGATTTATCTTAACTTACGAAACAAATCTGCGAAACTTCATGATTTTTATCTCTTTTATATATATTTCTCTCTATCCCACAAAATTTTAAAAAAATTAATCAGTTTGTCTGACGATCGCAAAAGCGTGAAACGCAGGGTCACAAACTCACATCTATCCAACCAAATATATATATATATATATATATATATATATATATATATATATATATATATATATATATATATTGGTAGAAGTTCTGTTGCCCTTAAAATATGTTACATTTTATAATTTTACGTATATCAACAGGAAATATTATACATACACATATATATATTGGAATCAAATATAGACCAAATATGGATCGGAATCCGACGCTGTATATATATATATGTGTGTATATATATATATATATATATATATATATATATATATATATATATGCGTGTGAGTGTACCCTGTATATAAACACACATACACACATACATATACTCACTCAATACTCAGTCAATTATATGCCATACGAAATACATGACTGACGAGGTAGATTTTTTCGGAGCGGGGGGAAGGGTATTAGCACGTAAATGAATGTAATGGATTCGACTGGAATTCGAACTCGTTTAACCGATTCCTCGGTCCAAGCCTCCTCCTAAATATACTACAATTCTAAAAAAGAAACCTTAAATTCTGAGTGGTGTTTGTGATTAGGCTAACCTCAGCCGTAGTCCAATAACCAACAATGTAAATGAAAAGATTCACATTATCAAATAGACTGGTAATAACAGTACTAAAACCAATTCTACCTTATGTATTACTGGCATAACTTCATAATAAATTGCCTATTTGAAGAATAATTCCATGTCAATGAAGTCAACTTTAATCCATGCAAGCTCAGCTGAGTTTATGTAAACATTGAGTTATAATTGCATTCACAGCAGCCTTTATCTTCACTAAACTTTCAATAATCATCATGATAGTGTTAATTATGGCAGTAATAACATTTAGGATAACATAATATTCAATTCTCATTAAAAATACATTATCATACTGTTATTAGCAGTATTTTGTGATTGTTGAAGTAAATGACCATTAGCACACCAAGCTGTTTGTTTAGATATAGGAAAAGAAGAATCACTACTTGCAATGCAAGAGATCACGTGATGAAATGTAAACAAAACAATGGTTTCCCTTTTAGTGGACATGTGTAGGAAAAACATGATATAGAATCTGTTTAGCTACAGTTATTCAGGTTTCTAGATCTAGGCATGGTGAATTTTATATAGATATTCAACTCCACCGTGTGTGTGTATATATATATATATATATATATATATATATATATATATTGTGGGGTTGAATAAGTGATCGTACTCATGAAAATATTTCATATTTTTATTTGTAAAATATTAAATTAACAAAACAGGAATATATCTACTGTATCAGATTGCATACTAAAAATGTCTGCGCATATAAAACTAAATAATATTCCATGGTTAAGAAAATATAGCAATATTTAAATTTTTAAGAGGGGGGGGTAAAAAATGATCGTATAGCAGAACAAAAACATTTAACATTTTCTAGCAAAGCCTTTATTAAGTTCAACAGCAACCAATCTTTTCCTGTAGTCTTTAATTAACGATTCGCATAATTTAGTAGGTATTTTGTCCCATTCTTCCTGAGTAATTGTCTTCAGGTTTTTGATGTTTGTTGGCCTCTATCATGGATCTTATTTTTCAAAAACCGCCATAAATTCTCTACTGGATTCAAATCCGGCGACTGAATGGGCCATTTTAAGATGTTAACGCTGTTATTAGAATCCAATTCTTCGTACTCTTAGCAGTATGCTTGGGATCATTGTCCTGCTGGAAGATCCAATCAGGATGAAGCCCAAGATTCTCTACAGAAAGCGATAAATTTTCGCTTAGGATTTCTTGATATTTTTCTGCATTCATTCTACCGTCTATAATTGCTAGTCTGCCAACACCTCGCATCGAAAAGCAGTCCCAAATCATGATACTACCTCCACCAAATTTGACAGTTGGTATGATGTTTTTGGGTGCGTATGCTTCACCGTCTTTCCTCCATACATAATTCAGGGAATTGCGACCAAACAACTCAATTTTACTCTCATCTGTCCAAAAAACTCTTTCCCAATAAGAATTTTCCGTATCTTTATGCTTTGTCGCAAATTTCAACCTGGCATCTCTATGCCGTTTCGGGAATGGTGTCTTTCTTGGGGAGAGCAACTTTATACTGTCTCTGCGTAGTTCATTACTAATCGATTGCTTGGTTACGTTAACTCCTGACAAACTCAGATCATTTTGAAGGTCTTGTCTGATGGCCATTGGGTTATTTTGGACCTGTCGCATCAACTTTCTTCGTAATCTGGGAGAGATCTTCCTGGAAGCAGCGAGTCTGCCTTTGTTCTCAAATCTTTTAAATCTTGCAATAAATGAACCAATTGTTGAAAAAGGTATGTTATTGTCACTGCAGATGTTTCTGTAATTTTTTCCATTGCTCCATAGCTTAATAATTAGCTCTTTTTAAGCACAAGTCATTTCCTTATGTCTACCTATTATTAGAAGCGTTATCAGTGAACAGCGACTGCAGAATGATCCAATTTTGAACTGAATGTTACAAAAGAGTTAGAACAGTTTAGAATCTTCTACTTTGAAGTGCAACCAAAATCTACCGTATTATAATGCAGAAATTGATACTGTACGAACACTTTTAGCACTATTCGAAATATCAAAATATGCAAAACTATCACTTATCGAAGAATTTCTAATTTTAAATCGCAGATTCTGATTCTATGCCACAAAATACGTGTATAATATTGTTATTCGAGGTTTTCATTTGCTACAAGTGAGAATAACAAGCATTTGTTTGCTATACGATCACTTATTCAATCCCACTGTAATTCGTTTATTTTGAACTTCTACGCATACAGTAAGTAGCAACATTTCCGATAACATCGTCTTTAGATAATCAATAAGCTGTCGTCTTATACTACAGGTATAGGATAAGTTCATGAAACTTTGCTGTATTTTTTTACCTCGTATTATCTAAAGGTCGACTTATACGCAGAAATATACAGCACACACACACACACACATATATATATATTTCGGTTATAATTTATTTCGTGAATATTTCTATATCTCTTCAGACCGAAATCTTTTAGTAATATATATATATATATATATATATATATATATATATATATAATCAAGAAGAAAAACATTTCCATTTATAATTTATTTCGTGAATATTTATTTAAATTCATCTATTCAAACCGAAAACTGAAGAGATGAATATATAGAGATATTCACTAAATAAATTATAGCCGAAATGAATCTTTAAGGTTTTCTTCTTGATTATATATATATATATATACATATATATATATATATATATATATATATATATATATATATATATATATATATATTATTATTATTATTATTATTATATAGATAGAGAGAGAAAGATATATATATATATATATAGAGAGAGAGAGAGAGAAAGTAATCGAGACGAGAAGAATCCTCAACGGAATGTAAAAAGCACTGGACGGCCGTTTCGTCCTTTTTGGGACTCCTCAGCAATGCGAAACGCATATATATATATATATATATATATATATATATATATATATATATATATATATATATATATGTATGTATGTGTGTGGGTTGGTGTATATATCAGTGTCGAATATAGCTCATCGGTGTTAACTGGGCTGGGTATAAATGGTTTCACAAACTTTAGTATAACAGCAATTTAGGATAACATATTCTATAGATTTTAATTACAGTCTTTTGGGAACCAGATAGGAACTTCTACTGTTCTTGTGTTATTGTTTGTCTTAAGAACGATCAGATTCTGTCCAAAGTTGAGTATCTTCTTTCGCTAGAAACCAAAAATGGCCTCGAAAACTTGTACGCGTTGAACGTTTGCTGACATAGTTGTCAAAGAATCCCAGTTTCTGAAGTAACAGCAAAATAATATTGTTTGATTTGCACTTTTTAAAGTTATTTTAATTATACAAATGTACGAGCCAGATCTCAATGTACATTACGTCCGTGGATCCCTGGTTAGAAAGAGAGCTCGCAGATCCCATATTTTGGAATCGGTCTGCAGCGTGATCGGAAATTCCAGAACCCCGGTACCGTATTTTCATTGTGAGGGAGTTTGAAACCCGATAAACAACAGACTCTCATTATCAATTAAACGTCATTTTAGCTGTATTTTTTTTTTTTTTTTTTAACCAACTTCTCATCTTCTAACATCATCTCTGCTATTTGGAAATTTTTTCCTCATTTCAATCGTCAACAATTTCTGTTCAACGCAGCCACCCATAACACCACTACCACCCCCATCATTATCATTATCATCATCATCAGATTTCTCGCCTCACTTTCTTGATCCTCCTCTCCCTTTTCATCTTTGTTTCTGAAACTTTTTCAGTACGCCATTATTTTGACCACGTCTCAATGTTTATACCTCTGTTGGTCATGGCGCCATGACTTCACGTCTCTCCTTCCAACTCACTCCACCATTTCTCGACTCTTTTCACTCATTTTATATAAACAACGACATTGACTTGCTGGCAAATTTTCTTGCGCCCGATATTCATATAAACACACACACGCGCGTTCACACAGATACACACACGCTCACACACACACTCACGCACAGAAAATGAGTAAGACATTTCTACAGAAGACGCAAAGGAATTATATATTTTGATGCGACAAAAATATTTCAGTATCATCAGGACGAATTATATATTTGTCAGCGAATGTCTGAAAAAATATCTTCACATGCACCACAGATGTGTTTCTCGTCTCCACCTTTCTCAGAAAAATGCTTACGTATCGTATAGGATTATACCCACGCACACATTCATAATATATATATATATATATATATATATATATATATATATATATATATATGTATCAGTGATAGAAATTTAGACGGATTTGAACAATCATTCATAGTAACTCATTGAGTCTAGAAGAATCCTCAACAAAATGGAATAATCCTTTTTCCAACTATGTTAAGAAACATTGTGATCTTGAGATTGATTGGTCGAGTGACTTAAACTTAAAGAATACAGAGTCTCTCTATATTTCTGAGATGAGGTATTATATATATATATATATATATATATATATATATATATATAAAGATTCGAAAAGTTTTCAGATAGTCTTTCAAAGAGAAAAATATAATATTTGACGATCTGTTCAGATTCGTGATCGACAGAATAAATTTTCAGCACTTCTCATACATTATTATTATTATTATTATTATTATTATTATTATTATTATTATTAGTGGTTGCATATGTTGGAGTAGACATCTGTTTTTCAAATATATATAGAGTGAAATTGATACCTACCGGTCTGGGCAATGGAAAGTCTTATTAAAGATAATATACCCGTCGGCATGGATCCTTTTATCCTGGTAAAACTTCCTTCCGACGCATATATATATATATATATATATATATATATATATATATATATATATATATATATATATGGGGGGGATAGGTGTGTCGGTAAATTTTGCTTACTTTTCATAGAGTTTTTATTTTTAGGGCTCGACGACAGATATTTAATTAATATTTCGGGTGGCACTGCTTGTTTGTTATTTTATCCGTAGCGACCGGCTGAAAGCAAATGGGCGTGCAACGCGAAAATAAGTAAAAGAAAGAAAACTATATGGAATAAAGAATAAGGAGAGAATTAATGAATGAAAAGAAGAAATATCTGAAAGAAAAGCGCGAATTTTCATTAAGAAAAGCAAGAGAAACGCTTAAAGACAAAGGACGAGAGCATAAGATGGGTGAAAACAGAGCAGCAGCAGCAGCAGAAGAAGAAGAAGAAGAAGAAGAAGGAGGAGGAGAAGGAGGAGGAGGAGAAGGAGGAGGAGGAGGAGAAATGTAGAAACCAGAAAGACAAATGTAAAGTGGATATTAGGAAAGGAAAGACACTGGCAGAAAATATTTGTCATAGGAAGAAAAAGTGACATGAAAAATACGAAGCAATATGGAGGAAAATAGAATGAAAATAAAACCGGGGGACAGACTTTTTGAATTTAAGTGCAGTACTAGACTGGCGTCGATGTCTCATCAATTTAGAGTTGAGCTGGCTAGATCTAGCCCTATCTTCTATGCTAACAGTTTCTTTTGTCGCACTTCTCGCTTGTGTAACTTCGTTCCGGCTCCATGCTTTCCAGCCAGCTTTAATCTGCAAAAATTTAAATCTAAAGTTAATCGCTATCTACTGTCTTCTTGACTACTATCTTCTCTTTCTGCTAACCATTATTGTTTTTTATCCAATTTCTTCCGCACCCGCTAACTCCTTGTGCCTGAGTGGCTTTACTACCTTACATGGGTCATGCCGATTTAAAAAAAAATGTTGATTGATGTGAGATTGAGCCTGTTCAATTAATTAGAATCATCAATATTATTGGCCGTGATCTGGCGGCTCGGCTTCACTGACTTTCTTACCGTCGTAAGGTTGCATCCCAGTGTCTTTTCTATAAATACTTTCATGGTAATTGTTCGAATGAGCTCTTCGCTATGATGTAAATACTCATTGGGGCTAGATTTTTTTAGAATTGTTGTTTTATTCCCCTCCCCCCACAGACAATGAATTGTAAATATGGGGACTAGTTAGTATTTTCATAGAGACAAAGAGGTATTATGGTGGGTGTAGTAAGAAAGGTACGCATGAATGTGTTGTTTTGGTGTAAGGAATATTGTTCGTACGATTGGGTCAGTGTTTGCGGCTTATAGTTAAGACAGAAGAAGACCGTCCTTTTCCCCAATCCCACCTATGGCCTTGTGCCACATTTCTGTATTGTACAGAATAAACATCGCTCTTCGCTATGATGGATGTTGGATGTAGTAAGATTGGTAAGTAAGAATGCGTTGTTTTGGTGTAAGGAATATTGTTTGTATGTTTGGGTCAGTGTTTGTGGCTAGCTAAGTTTAAAGTTAAGACCGCCATTTTCATCATTCCCTACTTTGGCCTTGTGCCACATTTCTGTACATAGCAGGAATAAATATCGCTCTTCGCCGTGATACCTAGACTATATGAATTTAAGCGCTGTACTAAATTGGCGTCGAGATCTCATCAATTTACAGTTGAACTGGCTAGATGTAGCCTTAAATTCTATACTAACAGTTTCTTTTCTTGCACTTCCTGCTTGTAGAACTACCTCCCGGCGCCATGCTTTCCAGCCAACTTTAATTTAACTGTAAAAATTTAAATGCAATGTCAATGCCTACCTACTGTCCTCCTGATTACTATTTTCTCTTCCCGCTCATTATTAATGTTTCTGTTCCTAATTCTTCCACACTCTGTAATCTCTTGTGTCTTAGTGGCTTTACTGCCTTGCATGGAGTGATACCGATTAAAAAAAAAAAAAAAAGAGAAAGTTATTTGAATGAAAAAGAAATAAACATTTCTGTCTGAATTTCTGGGATAAGGAGTTAACATGATTTTACATCTATGGTTGTTGCTTTCACAACGTTTCGGCTTTTGTTCCCTCTGGTCTTCATCAGGTGTATAACGATCTGGATAACCTACAGGGAATTCCCAACAGAACCCTTTATTAATCTAAAGCGGTAGACTGTTCTTGTTCCACTGCCTATGTCGAGATATATCTCGTTTCGTTCTTCAAAAAAATACTTTGTGCTTTTACAGTGGGCTACAGAGGCTACACTACTAGGATTAAACGCAAATATCGCCACGGTTTTGAGTTCTTCTTCTAGGTGGATAACCATTAAAGGCTAGAGGGCCCAGTCTACCCTGCTATTTACCGCGTAACTATCGGGAGGAGAAATGGATTTATACATTTTACAAGGCACCTTAGTGCGAAGTGAACTTGAGCTCGGCGCGCTGATTTCACTTACTTCGCCAATAACAATTACGCTCCCCGCATATCCTGTATATCTATCTATCTATCTATCTTATATATATATATATATATATATATATACACGCACATATATATATATATATATATATATATATATATATATATATATATATATATGTATATATATATACAGGGTGTCCATAGAGTTCGTGTGCACTTTAAAAAAATTATAACTTTATTTGTATTTGAGATAGAAATAATTTGTAAAAAGGATTAGAAAGAAGTAAATCTATATTTTTTAAAGGTTTTATTGAAATTTTATTTAAGTTTCCACATGTCCTCCATCATTAGCAATACAAAGGGTAATACGATTTTGCACTTCACGGAAAACATTTGCCAACTGATTTACAGTAATGCCTGAAATTACATTAGTTATTTTAGCTATACTTAAAACTAGGTACATTAAACTTTATAACATTTTTTACAGATTATTTCTTTCGCAAATACAAATAAAGTTATAAATTTTTTAAAGTGCACACGAACTTTATGGACACCCTGTATATATATATATATATATATATATATATATATATATATATATATATACAGGGTGTTTAAAAAAGAATACGCCAAAATCATCACGTGATGTGTCAAAAACGAAAAAAATTACAAACCTCTAGCATGAACACATGTGTTGTATATACATTCAAGTTTCATTTCATGTTTTATAAGTGCTCAATGTGGCCAACAGTGGCAGCGCGGACAACATCAAGCCGATATGAGAATTTCTCCCAAACGCGCCTCAGCATGTCACAGTCCACCATGTTGATTACAGCTGTTATTCGATCTTTCAAGTCATCGATACTTGCTGAAAGTGCTGGAACATAAACTTGGTCTTTAACATACCCCCACAAGAAAAAGTGACACACAGTGAGGTCTGGGGATCTGGCAGGCCAAGCACAGAGAGCAAGGTCTTTAGCACCTCTCCTCCCAATCCATCGCTGAGGCATGTTTTCATTCAGATAAGCTCTAACCCCGAGATGCCAATGGGGTGGTGCTCCATCTTGCTGAAAAATGAAGTCATTCGAATCTGCTTGCAGTAAAGTGAATAGCCAGTTTTGGGTGCTCTGTTCCCCAAATGCACACATTGTGACGATTGACTGTGCCTCTCAAATGGAAATTCGCTTCGTCACTAAAAACTAAACGTGAAAAGAGAGTTTCATCACCTTCCTCCATCTCCAGCATTGACTCACAGAATGTCCTCCGCATCACCTTGTCATAATTAGTAAGTGCTTGGACGAGGCTTAGTTTGTATAGTTTCATGTGTAATCGTCTCTTTAACACATGCCAGACAGAGGTATGAGGGATGGCAAGCTGAAGACTTGCTCGAAGTACGGACTTACGTGGGCTGCTCTCAAATGCAACATGAATCCTCTCCACTTGCTCCTCTGTAAGACGTGGTCTTCCAGGACTCTTTCCTTTGCACAGGCACCCACTCTCTTTAAACTGTTTAACCCACCGTCGAATGCTCTCACGATGGGGCGAATCAATGCCGAATTCTGTTCTGAAAGCACGCTGCACCGTGACAATGGCGTTTGGTTTCGCGAACTCAAGCACGCATAATGCCTTCTGCTGAGGAGTCGCCGTTTTGATTGATCTTCCCACAATAAATCCTAACCTTCGCTTGCCGTAGGGCATTGGTTATGACACTGTATGTGATTATTAAACAAAAATGCAAGTCAAAAAGAAAATGTTAAAAATTATAATACCTGTTAAAATACGTAAAATGACCTAATTTAACATATGTCAAGGCGAGCAGAATTTTGCTAATAAAACTGCTAGGATGGGCACGTGTGGTTACAACTTTCGCATTCTGACCATGAGACCAGGGTTCGAATCTCACCATGGTCGCTTTGTCAGGAAGGAGACTTCCTGATGTTATCGGACTGGAGGGAGCGTTTCCAGAGTGCGGCACCTTTGGAAAGATAGATAACACGTTCTTTCCCATAATCTATAACTAAGGTCGGCTCAGCATAGTAGCAGTAGAAACGACAGGTGGGCACTCTGGGTGTTGAATAAACACAAATGTGCCTGAGCAAGCGTCTGCAATAGGGATTGGCTAGCCGCTCTAGTAGACGGGTATCCTCGAATATGAGTGGCCAGCTATACATATATAACTAGAGCAATAATAATAATAATAATTATATTATTATATATATTATAATTATTAGCAATATTAATAATAATTATCATTGTTATTAATATTATTGTTATTATTGCTATGATTGTGTGTTATGTTTCCTGCTTTGTATCCTGTAGAGCCAGGTCCAAACTATGGTCCTTAGTCCGTATAGGAGAATTGTCATTTAATTCATAGCACATTTCGTAGTATACGGGATGTTACTAGTAGGGGGATTTTCTGGGAAACTGTTAGTAAAATTGTCCATTCCTTTTCTCATGAGGCCCAGTGCTCCGATTACTGTTGGTACAGTCTCAGTCCTTATTCCGTAAATCCTGTTAATCTCGATCTCCAGACCCTTTCGTGGAGGTGTTTCTCTCAGATGGTAGTGCTGTGGGAATACGCATATACTTCCTAAATCTCTTGTCTTTTATGATAATATCAGGTCCGTTGGCCTTTATTTCCCTGTAAGTTTGAATTGGCGTGTCCCAGAGGACAGTTACATCGTTATTTTGGGTAACTGTATCTGGTTGGTGCTCATACCATCTCTCGGTAGTTTAGATTTTGTGCTTCTTGCATATCTTCCAGTGCACATATGTCGCTACTTTGTTATGTCTTTGGGTATATTCATTTTTTGCCAGTTCTGGACATCCTGAGATAATATGGTTGACAGTTTCACCATATTTTTCCACAGATCCATTTCGGGTTAGTTCCATCCTTAATAATAATAATAATAATAATAATAATAATAATAATAATGATAAAGACCACAAGCAAAAACGGTGCCTCCTTATTGATATGGCAGTCCCTGCTGACTGCAATGTATCTTTGAAGATATTCAAAAAGCTGTCAAAATACAAGGACCTTGAAATAGAAATCTCGAAAATGTGGCATATGGGAACATCAACAATCCCTGTTGTATTTGGAGCCCTAGGACTGGTTGGAAAAGATTGCAGTAGACTAATTGCAGGGATTCCTGGAAGCCCATACCTCAAGGAGATACAAAAAATTGTTCTGACAAGTACAGCCCACACTTTACGAAGGGCTTTATCTATGTAGTTTTTATTTTATTTTATTTTATTTTTTATTTTTTTATTTTATTTTATTTCATTTTTTTTTTTGTCAGTGAAAAGTGTCATGATGCCATTTCTAACCTTAGGTCCCTGGGCGGGACCCGGAAAGAAATGTGTAAACGCCAGAAAGCAAAGAAAATAATAATAATAATAATAATAATAATAATAATAATAATAATAATATGTGGCACATGGGAACATCAACAATCCCCATTGTAGTTGAAGTTGGAATGTCAGATTGGTTGAAAAAAATTTCAGTAAACTAATTGAAGGGATTCCTGGAAGCCCATGCATTAAAGAAATACAAAAAATGGTTCTCGCGAGTACAGCCCACACCTTACGAAGGGCTTTATCGATGTAAAATATGTTTCTTTTTTTTTTTTTTTCTAGTGAAAAATGTCATGATGCCATTTCTAACCTTAAGTCCCTGGGCGGGACCCAGAAAGAAATGAGTACACTTCAGAAATCAAAGGAAATAAAATAATAATAATAATAACACAACACATTGAAAAAATCCCTAGAAGTCCCAGAAATACAAAAATGTCTTGTTAAGTTCAACAAAAACACCAAGAAGAACTTAGTCCATCTACCGTTAGTGTTGTTATGGTGTTAGAAAAACAAATCATGAAATGTAGCCATAAGAACATACTACTTTCTTTAGGTCTTCCCACAGACTTGGTAGATTGTGTGACCATAGAAGAAATTGAAATATAATAATTATAATATAATAATAATAATCATGTAATAATGAAAAAGTGCACGTAAATCATAATACATCAACTGCAGTGGCAAAAAACCTAAGAAAGAAATCTAAATTAAATGCACTGTACCAAATGCAGAAATGATTGCAAGAAAATCCTTTTCATGGTCAATCCTCTGCCTGTACCAAAGAAGCTTATCTAGACAAACCCCGTACCCTTCAGTGGTTACGTAGTGCAGGGTTGAAAACTGAAACCAAAGGTTTTATTCTTGCTGCACAGAACCAATGCTTGCTAACTAGACATTACGAAGCACACATACGGAAAAATTGTGTTTACCTCATATGCAGATTCTGTGATAAATATCCAGAAACAATTGACCATCATGTATCAGGTTTCACATTGTTAGCATCCAGTGAATATACGGTTCAGCATAATAAAGTGGGTCAATATCTGCATTGGAAAATATGCCACTTTTACAGGAAGGAAACTGTAAAAAAAACTGGTATGAACCCGGTTACGAAGATAGGACCTGTAACAATTTTATGGGACTTTACAATAAACAGAGAGCGAACAATCAAATCTAATCGCCCAAACATCGTTATCAAGGACCACAAGGACAGAATGTGTTTTCTTATGGATATGGCAGTCCCTGCAGATTGCAATGTATCTTTGAAGATCTTCAAAAACTATCAAAATACAAGGATCTTGGAGTGGAAATCTCAAAAATGCGCCACATGAGAACATTAATAATTCTATAACTGGAGTCTTCGGATTGATTGGAAAAGAGTTCAAAGGAATCATTGAAGGGATTACTGGCAGCACGCGCCTTAAAGAAATAGAAAACAAAATGTACTCACAAATACAGTTCACACATTATAAAGAACTTTATCGCTGTAAAATGTGAGATTTTTTTTTTACAAAAATGATCAACGGAAAATGTAACAAAGGCATTTCTGACCTGTTTGAGACCCGGAAGGAAATGGGTATAATTATCATTATTTTGAATAAATAAAAAGTCCGTGATACTTACTGTTGTGGGGCTCAGCCCTTTTTACATAAGATGGACTCTTTCAAAGTATACTTTACTGACAGAGAGAATACCTGCGGTTGAGATACGTTGAGAGATATGGTGACAGACACAGGGTGTTTTCAGAGAGTTATACAAGAGTCCAGAGAGAGAGAGAGAGAGAGAGAGAGAGAGAGGGAGAGAGAGAGGGGGAGAGAGAGAGGGAGGGAGAGAGAGATAGAGAGAGAGATTAGGGCTTTACTTACAGAGACTTGTACATATAATTCCTACTAACCCGCATTCCTGGACTACTACTCTTCACTGCAAGTCTGTATTCTTACGTTTAATACACTTATTTTTCTAACTCAATTACTGGTGTTGTTTATTTATTTGTGCAGGATTCCATTCACGGAATCCACAACACTTACTTTTGACCAACTAAAATTTTCACTTTGTTTTCGCCCCTCAGATTCAGACGAGAATATTGTATTATTGACATAATATACATTTATAAATGCTTATTAAATAGATTTACTAAAGATTTTCCATACTGACAACTTTCCTTGAGAATAATGCAATAAAAGAGAACCTAAATATTCGATTTTCTTTTATTGAAGAAAGTAAAATATATTAAAAATTGAATATTTATGTTTTCTTTTGTTGTAATATTGTCAAGGGACGTAGTCAGTGTGGTAAATCTTCAATTAGAAAATTTAATTAGCGTTTTAATATATATATATATATATATATATATATATATATATATATATATATATATATATATATATATAAAGAAGAAAGAAAGAAAGAAAGAAAGAAAGAAAGAAAGAACAGTAAGATATATAATCCGGTGTTCTTATTGATATTTTTTATTTTTATTTTTACAAAACAGTGCTCAATGTAAATTTACAGAGCATAAATATTATAAATTAACTGATTAAAAATACGTTTTTTCGCTTTTCTGTGTGTGTATGTAGGGTTATAATACAATATTTTGTCTGACCCTGTGGAGTGAAACTCTTTATCGATCAAAGGTAAGTATCATGGATTTTTTTATTTATTGATAACATGAAACAAACATACACACACATATATAAATACATCTGTATGTGTTTGTATGTATGTGTTTGTATGTATGTGTTTGTATGTATGTGTACAGCTATGACTGTGCGTGCCAGCGTAACGTGTATGTTTAAGAAATACTGGTATAATTATTTTTTTTCTTTCTTTGATTATCCATCACTCTTCACAGACTTAGAGATCGGAAGTCTCGCCTTTTTCTCTTTAACTCACATCCGGTGCAAACACAATTTATCCAACGGGCGAAAAAAACTCTGGTTAAAAAAAAAAATAGAAAAGAAAAAAAGAAAAGAAAAGAAAAACCCCGCTAAAGAAAAAGTTGTATCGTTGTTTCTCATGTCCTCCTAAAGCTCAAAGAAAGTATAGTTTGGAAGGGAGGTAAGAAAGAACAGAAAACACACACACACACACACACACATATATATATATATATATATATATATATATATATGTATGTATGAAGAATGTGAATTATTCAAGGACATCTCTTCGAATATTCAACAGCGTTGGAGCGAACGGGGCCCTATTTTCTTTTCTTTTTTCTCTCTCGGTAACTTCTAAGAAGTTTGCAGGTGTCGGTGTTTTATTCTATCAATGTACCGACTGGGAAAAAGTGAAATCAATGAATCTTATTAGAATTCATAACAATCATTACACTTCACGGGGTGAATCCGAACTGTTAGCGGATGGACATTTGTGTAATTTTAGTGTCAATTTGACGGAATGAACAAGCGAAGCATAAAACACCCGACATTCAAAAGAAAGGCACGTTCGATTTCTAAACAGAAAAAAAAAAAAGTACTTTTTACTACAAAGCGCCAATGACAACAACGTCAACACAAATTTATGCACGCAATAAAAACGGAACAAAGTTGACATTTGTTGGCTGATAAATCCAAACATATTTATGTATTCTATGTCTATCAGAACGGATTCAATGACGATAAGCTGACAGGCCAAAGTTTTACATACGGACTCGCAAAATAAAAACAAAACAAAAAAGCAAACAAAAATGAACAAACAAAAAGAAATGAAAAAAGAAACAAAAAGCCCCCAAAAAAACAAAAAAAACAAAAAAAGAAACAAAGAACAAACAAAAATAAACGATAAAAAGAAACAAAAAAGAAACGAAAAAACAAACAAACACAAACAAACAAAAATAAATAAATAAATGTTTTATTACACTTTAAGCGGAGGAACATTTTCTCCACCAATCAAAGTAGAATTTGAATTGCTACCACACGCAAAAGACGATGATAAAACATAGGAAGACATAAAGAAAAACAAAAAAAAAATTCCTTTAAATAATAAGTGGAAATAACCAGTGTTCGCCTGAGGACGGTCACAAGACCTGAAACATGTTTAGCAAAATGATATGGAAAATGAATTATAATATATATTTTAAAAAAATTAAATAAATAAATCCATATTTGTGGCTTCTCTTGGCTCTTTAAATTAAACAGCTTTCTCTCGTTGGAACAGCTTTAATCTGTCTCATATATATATATATATATATATATATATATATATATATATATATATATATATATATATATATTTGAATAAAAACAGACCACTTTGAGGTTCCGTGTAATAAGTTATTTCACCACAACCCTTTTAAAGGGCTCTGGATCATCGGATTTTACTTCCAAAGGTTGAAATGAAAAATGAAAAGAAATTTACACATTTTTGACGGACCGCACCAAGCATATGTAAAATTAACCAAGTGAGGAAGTGAGGTGGGAGAGAAGACATGAGTGAGTTAGATGTATCATTTCAATTTTTTATCCTTAACCCCACTCTGTGTAGGCTAGACGTCGCTTAAACTTAACGCGTGTTATCTTTAGATATAGATGGGTAAAGGGTGAGAGAGAAGACCGACATTAAAGGAAGAAGCTACAACAAACAATAATAAATCAATTCCATGAGGGCCGGTTTCACTCAAATTCTTAGACGCTGTTATTTCGCATTACTTTAAAGAGTATATTTGGGGGTTAAAGTTTGATATAAATCTAAATGTGTAAACAATCTACGAAGAATTTAATTTGAAGTTTGTTGGAGTTTTGGGTATTTTCTATGAAATAGTCGATTGGAAATACTCATAGAAAGTACATTGAAAAAATAATCCATTTTACATTTAGTAATCTTTTTTATTTTCCTAAACTTTTTTCTTATTGATTGTTAAGTTGACATTTATTCGTTTGATTTTTGTTCATTAATTAAACTCGTGACTGTTTTTAGGTCCCTAGTTATCAAAGGTTATTCCAATTTAAATAATTTTATCATCAATAATGATTATTAAAGGGTAATATATTTCAATTTAAATTAAATTATCAATTTAAAGTTTACCTCCGTATTATTTATACTCACTTCTAATTAGAGAATATTATAGGAGAAAATGGGATAAAGGATTACTAATAGAAAGTTAGGTCCTTCTTTTACAATATTCTATATATCCGTACACATACCTTTTTCTAGTTGAATCAACTAGAAAAAGGTATGTTACACCTATCTGATCACAGCTCCATTCAGAACCCATTTAAACACGCACACAAATTTACCCGACTCCATTAGGAACATACTAGTAGAAAACACAAATATATTAACTGCATCCACCTGCAAAATGATTAAAAATAATGGAAACTTTAATAATAAAAAAGAAAAAACCAACTCTTAACAATATTAACTACGAACAAAGCCACAATGTGCTAACCGTATTCGGAAATTAAAAACATCCCTACCGCACACACTCAATTAAGCTGAAAAATCAAATCATCCTTGATAATGGCTAAAGGTATAGCCGAAAGCCCTCGGAAATATAAAACATTTGTACAGTTTTTACACACTCTTTGTCCAGAAAAGAAAGCACTTGTTCGAACATAAGAAAAATTAAATAAAAAGCTTAACCGTAGTACCTTGTCTGTCATTTTTAATGAAACTTGCATAAACGAAGGATTGCTGCCTAAATATACAACTATATATATATATATATATATATATTTATTAAAGACATTTTTTATGTTTAACGTTCTTTTTATAGATACAAGTATTTAAGTAAATGCTCTGTTTATAATAAACAGTATTAAATAACATTTACCGGCCTGAATGTCCGAGAAATTTTCATAGAAAATATTCGTTCTTTGACAGGATTCGAACCTGCATCCTATACGGAACCGTCATTTACGCTGACGTGCCTAACCGATCGGTCACCAAGGATCGTTCGTAGACAAGGTCGAATTTACTGCTTATAAACTTCAATCTT
This sequence comes from Acanthosepion lycidas, assembly GCA_963932145.1. Lineage (NCBI taxonomy): Eukaryota > Metazoa > Mollusca > Cephalopoda > Sepiida > Sepiidae > Acanthosepion > Acanthosepion lycidas. The sequence goes on along the minus strand of OZ010593.1, from coordinate 73,188,557 downwards.
CCATGAATCTCGTACATTCGTAACTGCTCATAGCGTATCAAATGTAAACAAATGACGTCATACATTAAGAAATGGACAAAGTCCGACAATTTATTTATTAAAGACATTTTTATGTTTAACGTTCTTTTTATAGATACAAGTATTTAAGTAAATGATCTGTTTTTTATAATAAACAGTATTAAATAACATTTACCGGCCTCTTTGTCCGAGAAATTTTCATAGAAAATATTCGTCCTTGGACAGGATTCTATGAAAATTTCTCTTAAATACTTGTATCTATAAAAAGAACGTTAAACATAAAAAATGTCTTTAATAAATAAATTGTCGGACTTTGTCCATTTCGTAATATATATATATATATATATATATATATATATATATGTGTGTGTGTGTGTGTGTGTGTGTGTATACTTAATAGCTCTGTTGTATTACATCGGGCACTGTTTTTTAACACCATTAATGTGTGATATATTATTTTACCTTTTTTAGTTGAACGAGTTGTCATAAAAGTATTTATATTTCGTATCCTAACCTTATCCGAATATGGAACTAATTAATTTGGACTATTCCACTAAAAACATCATGCTTCCTGACAAAAGGTCATATAACAAGTTATAACAATAACTTTTAAACAAGATCGAGGGTGTCATAAAAAGAATGAGGCGGAAACTAAACACAAGAACTCGTATTACAACTTAAAAAATTCCGAGTTTTATGGATTTAAGTCCCCAAAAACGCCACAATGCGACGAACAATTATTGTACTTCGAGATTACTAGACAAAATTATTTCGGTATTAGACAAAATTAAATTTGCTGTGACTTCCAATGACCTACAGTGAAAAATGTTAAATAACGTTTGTATGATGAAGAAATCCGACACAATTATTATTAAACCAGATATGACGAGTGATCATTACAAAATCGATGTGGATATGTACCATAAAGCTATTAACATAGAAGTTGATAAGTTTTATAAAATGGCACCCAACAATTGAGAAAATAACATCAATAGTAAAGTCTGGGAAATAGCCACTGATCTAAAAAAATGATGGTAGGATCCACAAATTCCACAAACATTCATCACAGTTAAAGACGGCAAGACAAATTTTCTAAACAACCCTCAACACCGATTACTCAACGCAACTAAAAATAATATTGGTAAAATCAGCAAAAACATCATGGAAAGTAAATGAAAATATACCAAAAATGATCTTGGAATTAACGAGTGGCATAAGACACCAAGTCATAGAATGGTTTTATAATATAAAAAGGAAGAAAGAATATACATTAATCCAATTCAATATTTGTGACTTTTACCCACCCATCACCGAAAATCTGCTAAAGGCTGCTGCAAATCTAGCAAAACATCTCTTTCCCGTTAGCGATCACGAAATAATATCATAAAGCAGACACAAAAACCTATACTCTTTCATAATGGTTATCTGTGAACCAAAAGAAGTAACACAGACTTTAATATTGCTATGGGAGCATTTCATTCAGCGGAGGCATGCGAATTAGTTGGAATATTATTGTGGAGAATTACATTTGGTTTCGACATTTAGGACATTCTCCTCCGTAAAACAAGCCGTTTGAGAAAGGAAGTGATACAATTTTTTAAAGATCACGAATTAGTTAATTCGTGATCTTTAAAAAATTGTATCACTTACCACCACCACCAATGCTAAAGTGATCAACTTTCTCGATGTGACCTTAGACTTGATTATTACAAACCATATACCAAAGAGCTATATAACCACAGATACGTCAGTAAAGAATCAAGCCCCCATCATCACAAAATTCTACTTAATTTACACAAATCAGTTCAATTTAGATTATCTACCAACTCCAGCAATAAGGAAATATTTGATAATAATTAAATTAAATATGAAAAGGCTTTAAAACTAAGCAATCATAAAGTAAAATTTAAAGTATTTAGAAAAACACAAATAACATAAATAAAATCATATCCCAGGATAACAACATTATATTAAGCAAATATATTTTCAACAAAGACAGCGTAAATATTTCTAAAAACAAATGCAACTGCCGAAAAATATGATCTGTCCATTACACGGTCAATGTATGATTGATAAGATTGTATACCGAGCAAGCATACATTACGGAAACGATGTTAAATTTTATTTTGGTTCGACTGAAAATCCTTGGAAATTTCGTTTTTACCATCATCGATGTGATATAAAATACAAAAACAGCACTGCCCTCTCCAAATGTTTCTGACAATTAAAGAATGATGTCATCTCACCATCAATTAACTGGGATATTATAACAAGAGCCAAATCTTATAACGTGAAATGAATTAAATGTAACTTATGTCGCATTGAAAAATTGATATCTTAAAATAATTAAAACAAGAGAAATGAATTGATGGTTACATTTAGGCATAAAAATCAATATCTGCTTAAATAAGTTGATCCAGATTAAATTAATTACGGTTTATTTTTAGATGATATATATATATATATATATATATATATATATATATATATATATATATGAAAATTTCTCCGAATTAATCAGTAGAGAAGACAATATTTATGAATAAAAATGACAATAGGAAAACTGGTAATTGCTGACGCGTTTCGTCCATTGTGGACTTTATCAAAGCAAAATACGAAAATGAAATTAAATGAACAAAGTAACTAATAAAAACAAAAACAGAATATACCTAGCAACTGGAATGTAGGTACATTCTGTTTTTGTTTTTATTAGTTAATTTGTTCATTTAATTTCATTTTCGTATTTTCTTTTTATAAAGTCCACATTGGACGAAACGCGTCAGCAATTACCAGTTTTCCTATTGTCATTTTTATTCATAAATATATATATATATATATATATATGAAATATACATAATATCTTACATTGCACAAATTTTAAGATATTATGTAAGGTATGTATATTTCTTAATACACACACACAGACATACACACACACACACACACATATATATATATATTAAGAAATATACATAATATCTTACATTGATTGCACAACTTGTAATATATTATGTAAAGTATTATGAATATTTCTTAATATATATTAAATAGCTATGTTATTTAACATTGAACACTGTTTTTTCTTACGTCATTGAGTATTTATATGTATTTCTATCTGATCGATCGATCGGTCGTAAATCTATCTATATTTACCCATTTGGTTATATATATATATACACACACACACACACACACACACACACACACACATATATATATATATATATATATATATATATATATATATATATATATATATATATAAAAGGAGCAAGTAATCTCCTTTTAATAATTAAAAAAATATTTACAACTCTAAAATAAAATTCTTTAATTTTTTTTCTTACATATATATATACAAATCGTGCTTAATTTAAATACCAAATACAACTTTTAAAATTAAAAAACTGTAATTCCGGTATAATATTATCTACCCTAACATTACGATAACCAGATATATTTTTAAAATTTTAACTATTTAACGGACAGTCTATACACAGCACCTGAAGATTGCATTGTGCATGAAACTCCGAGTCGTGCTATCGGCGAGGAATAATATGTATATTTATACACTTAATAGCTCTGCTGTTTCACATCGAACACTGTTTTATTAACACCAGCAATATATGCGAAATACACACACACACATATATATATATATGATAGACTCTCCAATCGATATCGACGTGTGAGGATCCAAAGACCTCATTCAGTAGTTATGTTTGTGTCGTATGTGATACTGTAGTCCCAGTAGTCACCTGCATACAAGTCCCCATATTGTGCAACAGCGAGGACAAGGGACATAACTACAGGAACATTTGTTGACGCATTCTTTATTTTAGCATTTTTCAAAAGTAATGCGTCAGCGTACCGACGGATCGAAATAATTTCATTCATTTGTTTATTAATGCATTCATGTTCTTGTATTCTATGATTTTCACTTACTCCTCCTTACATAGATTTCAGTTTCTATCTTAGAACTTTGGATTATTTACCTAACGAGTTCTTTCCTATTTTCTATATATTTTTCACACGCACACACACACACACACACACACACACACACACACACACACAGACACACACACACACACACACACACACACACACATATATATATATATATATATATATATATATATATATATATATATATGTATATATATATATATGTATATAATTATTTATTTACTTTTGTATCGAGCACTATTTTTTTGAATCTTCAAGCGAAATTTTTCGCTTGAAGATGGAACAGAGCCTACTTTAACTCAAGTTAATTCAAATATTATATTGAAGTTTTCGGCTTTTGTTTTGAAACATGAGACCTCTTATGTAGCGAGTTGGAATCATATTTTTAAATAGATAATTATATTTATGCTCTACTTTCGTATCGAGCACTATTTTAAAAAAAATAATAACAAAAATACTAAGGAACTTTGGATTATTTACCAAACCAGTTTCTTTCCTATTTTCTACAATATTTTCACACACACACACACACACACACACACACACACACATATATATATATATATATATATATATTTCTGACACATTATTTGTGTAAAATTAGAAAATTTTAAGTTAAATTAATCTGACTTGAAATAAATAGTACTTACTTATAGCATAAAAAAGTAATATACAATCGTTTTTTATTGATTGGCCGTGTTTATCTGAAGCGATGTTTGATGGATTATTGAGTGATGAAGCGATGATAACTAGTATGGGTGGCTAGAGTTGATATAAAATTAAAGAAATTTAAGTGAACACATGTTTTTTTTGCTTTTAACTATCTAGTAATTTTTACAAATGAACATATTTTCCGCAATTATGCAAAAACTTTTTTTACTTTTATTTACCTTTCGAAGATGCTTTATGCAAAATTAAAAATACTATAAAATTTTCTTAAATTAATTTCTCTGTAAAGAGATAACACTCTTAGATCACGTGATCTTTTCAAAATAATGTCACGTTTAGCCTTTCATAAGGAACAAATTAGGTAAAAAAATAAGAAATAAAAAATATTTTAAAAATAGAATAGTGTAACTACGTTTATTAATCTTTTCAATTTTGGATTCGTACATTTTGTTTCCACTTAATTACTATATCACAACCAAGAAATAACCCAATACAGAATTTTACACGATTTTAAGCTATTATAAATTATTATAACTAAAAAAAAAAAATTTTTAAATTCTTGTAAAAATTCATTATTAATCAGAAAAATTTTATTTCTTCAGACAATAATGTCCATAATATAACTTATTTACAAAAGCAATCAAGAGCTTTTCTAATAAAATAATGTCATAGTTTTATTGCATTCATTATTTTTCAATTCAAAGCATATTTTCACTTAGAACAGTGCAAGTTGGAAAAAAAGATTAGGTGATTTAGATCATCCAAGGAGTCCTACTTTTAACAAATAAAAATATTCAAGAAATAGAAAGTTTTTTTTGCCAAATTTCATGAAATTAAGTAAGTGGGGGTGGGGGGTAACATATGTAAAAGAATATTTTTTATAAAAAATTTCCTAAAAAAAATTTCAAAAATAATTTCATTCATAATATATGAATAATCCTGATCATATCATTAAAATCGGACAATTATTTATTTTTACAAGAATTTCAAAGTCAATGTGTTTTCAACGGAAAAAAGCGCAAAAAAGGCAATGTAATTATTATGCCACCAGGATGACGTAAACAAAAACATTTATCCAAAATTTCGAACTTGTTAGAAAGGATTAAAAAATTTCCGAAAATAATAAAAAATACTTGGTCTTTCATCTTAATAATAACGTAAACATTTTGACGAAAAAACTTTATTTTTATTAAGTTTGTGACTTTTTTCATTATGCTGTGCTGTTTTCAAGCGAAAAATTGGAGGTACCTAAACAATACCGATTAGGTTTATCTGCGTAACTTTTTAATAATTTTTTTTTCAATTTCCAATTAAGCTGTTTTATGTCATAATTAAAATTAAAATTAGTAAACTTTTCAAATATTAGTTGTTAAAGGAATACAGTAATTCTCCTGATTATGTCAGTCCCGACCTACCATAATTCGTGATTACGACGTAATCTCCATTAATCTTGTTTCGAATAACGCTGTTTTCCTCGGACATAAGGTGGCGTGGGTCAGTTCCAGTTTGTACGCCATATTGGAATTTTGTGCATTTACTCTCTTTCGTTTGTGTTGCATTTGTGGAAAACTTATTGCCCTTCATTATGGCTCCCAAGCGTAATTTAACCTATTCTGATGGCGGTTCTTCGATGGAAATGAAAGCCATCACCATGAAAATGAAATGAGACATTGTTAAACGCTTTGAAAAGTGAGAAACAAACACGAACTTTGGACGATTGCTTGGCCGTTCGACTGTCGCTTAAAACATGGACATATATCTATATGTCTATACACTATACATATTGAGTTTTCCCTGTAAAAGATAACGGTATTTTCTTGTTAAATTATAAGTTGGTGAATTCCCGAAAAAACAGAAAAACAAATGTGAGTTTCTTTCTTTCCCAAGGTTTGCTACTGCTCACTGGCATAGCTGGGAGGGGTCGGTCCGCCCCCGACGGCACTTTTGGTCCGAGGTGAGTTTTCAGAAAAGAAAAAAAAACAGTTTCAATAATTTTTGATAAAAAGGAAGACAGGGTTCAAAGAGCCAGCCATATCAAATGTCTTTGATATGGCTCGCTCAAAGCCAGCCAGCCAGTAATAAAAAAAAAAAAAAAAAAATGTCTCCAAAACGCGCTGTCAGCTGGTGGGAAAAGACCCCACTTACAAGACGTGAGCAAAAGGTTTGAACAAAATTTGAACATTTTTAAAGGGCTTGATGTGTGATTGGATTAAGTGATTTTAGTGAATCCACAGTTTTCACACCTATGTGAGAAGTCCAGACTTTGCCGTCAGTTCTTTGATTTTGATTTTTCATGTCTGTGAACTGTTAGTGAAAAAAATTAAATACGTGAACCAATTGTTTTTTTTTCTTTCTTTTATCTTATCATAGGCTTAGCGACGGATATAAAATCGTTACTTTTCATAAATTATAAAATAGATAAATAAATTCAAATAATTCCAATGCTTTAAGAATATCAAATGCATTCCAATTTTTTCCGGAAATAGCAAACAGAAATTTGAAAGAAAATTGAAAATTAATATATTTTTTTAAGGGCAGAAACTTTATTTAAACTCCAAAAATGGGCATTTTTTTCAATTTTTCAATGTACAAGTTTTCACGGAAGTAAAACAATGCAATGTTTTATTTTTTACTTAGATCGTTGAAGTTTTATACGCAAAATAGATTAAGAATTAAAAGTATGATAACATTTATTTCAGTTTTTCAAAGTGAAATTAATTTTATTGAACTTTTAACACTTAGTCTACTTAATTTGCTAATAATAACTGCAACTACGCAAAACAAAATAATTTAAAGACATTGCATTTTTTTTTCATTGTTTAAAGAAAAACGAACCGTGTTTCTGTTAAATTGGCATTTAATTCACTTGTTATAATTGAAATAAATATTAAAAAATTGATGAATTATGAATTAAAAGTACAATGTTTTTTGTTTTGTTTTTCTTTTTCAATAAAAGAAAGGGTATATAGACAAAAACAAGTTATCTTTCTTTTAATATCGTAAAAAGTTTTTAAAGTTTTATCGATTTAGAAAAAAAGAGATTCTGAAATGAATAAAGATATTAAAAAACTGATTAATTTCGTCATTGACTATATATATATATATATATATATATATATATATATATATATATATAAACTTTAAGGGTTAATGTGCATAGTAATATTGTATTACTTTTGAGGAGGGGCGACAAACTTAAGGGTCTTTCTGGGCGGCAAAACACTAGATACGCTACTGTTACTGCTTCCGAGGAATGCAAGACATCAATGACATCATAAATATACAAGCAGCTTCAAATAATTTAATTTCATTATATTTCATATTTATATTCTCCATGTGTTTTTTTGAGACCGAATTATGTTGACATATGTATAAAAATATGTTATTGTATCCTAGATTATTACTTAAATATTGTGTTAGCATAGGTGAGTAACGTAGGTGTTTATTCACGGAAAATCTCATGTATCTTCCGAATTACATGGAAAATTATGTTACAACGAGAGAGAGAGAGAGAGAGAGAGAGAGGGGGGGGGCAATTATTATCAGTTTCATGACCGGGTGTCTTCATAGGGTCGCTGCGCAACTGAGCACCTGATCAGCCCACTTCACGTGTCTCGGTCGCGGGTCAGTGTCTAAGTCTCTATTAATGATCTTCCTGTTTACTCAATGACATTACCAGACCATTTTATTTTTTATCAACGTATTTCGCCCTCTTATTAAACAGACGTAAAAATATCATTAGATTTTTTTAAATTTCTAAATTTAAAAACGCACAAAAATATTCTTATGGCTAATTGTAAAAGTAAAGGTAGACTATGGCGGATGCTAAGGGATGTAATTTAATATTGTTCTTGAATTTTTTACTTTCTTATTTCTTTATACATGTTTATATATATATATATATATATATATATATATATATATATATATATATATAAGAATAATATCAAATTTGTGGAAATTTTCTTAAAAGTCATTTAATCACCAGTTATTTATCATCGCCTGAAGAAGTACAATCAAATATCGAAACATGAAAGCTTTTGTGTAGCGATTTCAACATGTTTTTTGTTATTATAATCTCTAAAAATAATAATAATATTAATTAATAATAATAGTAATAATTATTAATAATTAATAATTAATTAATAATAATAATTAATAAATAAAAATAATTAATAATTAATTAATAATAAATAAAATAATTATAATAAAAATAATAATTAATAAAAATAATAAAATAATAATAATATAAATAATAATAATAAAAATAATAATAATAATAATAAAAATAATAATTAATTAATAATAAATAAAAATAATTAATAATTAATTAATAATAATTATTAATAATTAATTAATAATAATAATAATTGTTATTATAATCTCTAAAAATAATAATAATATTAATTTTCTACTTTGTATTGAGCACTTTTTAAAAATAAATGCTACGAACAGTGGAATTTTACTCCATCTGTTCTTTCTCTCATTTGATATATATATATATATATATATATATATATATATATATATATATATATATATATATATATAGTATAGTATAGTATAGTATAGTATAGGCTCGTATTCCATCATCCACATAGTATCACAATTTTAGACAAAATTCAAAAAGATTTACACCAAATACAAATGAATTGGCACGTGTGAACTCACGTGCACACATGCAAAATATGATATTTTTGATAGGAATGCAGGGATCCTTTCATGTACTTTTATTATCTGTAACAGTTTGGTATTAATTTTTATCAGATAGATAATAAATTTAACGATTTCTTGGCTTTAAATGAAGAGATGATCATTTAATCAAGGGAAGGAACTCGTTATTGTGTCTCTTGCTTTATGAGTTACTTCCCTTTCAAACCTCATCAACCTCTAAATTTAAAAACAGAGATGAAAGATTAATTGTCGTTATATCGATGTTTTTCCGTTTAAAATGCATGAGCGAAAAAACTATGATCACGAAGCAAAAAACGTAGATTTTTCAATGAGATAAACATCTCCGATTAAGCTGATTTTCATTATTAACCGTCTACACAGGATTTAGGTACCTCCACAGATTCGTCCTACCTAAGATTTAAAATGAATTTTTAAGACCGAAAATTTTTTTTTGAAGCTTTTATTTTAGTTTTAATTTCAAATTAACAGATTAAACTTAATATTTTCAATAAGCAAAGTACTTTGCTCTATTTCAAAACTAATTTACTAATTAGTATAATGATCGTAATCAAAACTGCATCAATGCAACTTTCTTATTTATAGATATGTACAAGCGTGTAGTTTCAGGAAGTACGGAAGGATCATAAAAAAAGCTAGATAAGTGAGACGTGTGTTTGTAGGATGTGTGGAGCGAAGACGGAAATAAACACCAAGACAGTCAAACGCCAAATGACAAAAATGGTTTCTGAGTCGGAGGATCGCGCATTCTTCCGGTTTGACTTTCAAAGCATTAATTTATTAATATTCAACATTTTTCTTTATTATTTCTTATTAATCTATTAATATTTAACATTTTCCAAACAACAGGTCGCGTTCTCGCCAACAATAAATAATAATAATAATAATAATAAAAACATGCTTCGTGTTCCATTTGAAGAGTATTTAAGCAAAGTTTCTAGACGGAAAAAAAGAAAGGAGAGACAGACGAGATTCTTACTCATTCGCCCGTCTTCTTCGCCAAGCTACGTGATACTTACACTTTCCTCCTCACTTTCTTTCTTGTCTCTTCTTTTTCACACATACACGCGAAGAAATCACATTTCATTTCATCTTAACGAATAACTACAAACAAAGAAGAACTTTAACACTCATACTCGCTAAGAAAATTTTAGTTGTTAAAAGCACGAAAATAAATATATCTTTTTTTATATTTAAACACCTCTTTCGTGTTTTTCTTTGTTGTCGGTTGATTCAATTCTCCAAAAGATGTGTAATATAATAGTTTCCGAAACAAAAATGGATGAGACAAAGAGGGAAAGCTTATAAACGACGCGTTTCACCTATGTCTGATGGTCTCGGATTTTTCAGGTTCGGATGAAAAACAAAACTGTGTGTAAGGAAAATATGCTGGAATTTTTGAGGATAAGAAGGACAATAGATTATTCAGATCCGTTGATTTATTGTCCCTCTTCTTTTCAGAAATGCCAACGCATTTTTCTTACACACAGTTTTGTCTTCCATCCCAACCTGAAGAAGCCGAGACCAAGCAGTCGTAGGCAAAGCGCTTCGTATATAGGCTTTTCCACTTGTGAGAGGAATAAGAAAGTGTCATAAGCTTTTTAGCAAAATGAAAAACGAAGAATGTTTAGGAAATGACAAGTCAACACCAGAAGTAAAGAAATATTGATTGCATTTATTTACTTATTTTCAACCCAACCATTTCCAGACCCGAATGTCAAACCTCCCATGGCATTGTTCATTAAAAAATGTTCATGCTTCGAGTCAGCAATCTAAAAATATATATCTAAAATGCATAAGGAGGCGTTGTCTTATACAGGATAGAAAAAAAAATCTTTTTTCGCCCATCATGTGTATATACAGGCCAATTACAAAAAAAATAAAAATATTTATTTAAGAAACTGACATTCACGAAGGAGAATTTTCTAGAAAATCTCTTGAAATTATATTATATTAATTTGCATTTTTTACGGTTTATCAACATTTTGTAGGAAAGCCGATAAATATATTTTGACTGTAAGAATTTTGTTTTGAGATAATAATGATTTTTACTGATACAAGTTCTACTAATTAATCCATATCTGGGGGAGGGAGAAGAGATGGATTCATACATTTCCCAAGGGTATTTGCGTGTAAATGAATATAACAAACCCGACTGGAATTGGAACTCGGCACTCTGATTTCCAATTCTGTATCGGTATCCATCACACTGCACATCCAAGTTTACATGCAGCATCTGGAACTCCCAAGTACTCACCCAGCTAGATACTGACCAGGTTCGATGTTTCTTAACTTCGGTTGCCGTACGTGTTTCAACTATTATAGCAACATGATATAAATGTTGGTAAGCAAAATCAAGCAAGTCTGGAAATGTAACTATCGTGGAAGTTATTTAACAAGCGACGGAAAAAAATATGACACCGCAATCTAAAGACGGATTCGAATTGCAGGAGATGCCTTCCAAAAGCTAAACAAAATATTAAGAAGTAGGAAAATTTCGTTAGAAACAAAGAAAAGAATAATGAATTATAATGCGATATCAAGCTATATTGCAGTGCATGTTGGACAATTTCCTCACAAATGATAGCTTCACCTTTCTTCCAGTTCATACTTCTCCCCGCTATTTTGAACAAGAGTAGAGGTTGGGCTTCCAGTTCCTTCTAAAGTATTTTCCTTCTCTTCCCCTTCCAGTAGCTCCTTGCGTCTTAGTGACGTTATCGCCTTGCCTGGGGTGAATTAATTAAAAAAAATGAAGAGGGGTCCTGAGGTAATAGAGATATGGTTCTACAGAAGGATGCTCAGGATACCATAGATGGAGTAAATGAGTAACGATGAAGTTTTAAGGAAAATGGAAACAGAAACGTACTTAGCATCAGAAAGAGTTAGTTGAAATTACTAGGACACAGAGGAAAGAGGACTTCGAGAAATTGACACTGACAGGATATATTGAAGGCGGGAAGGTTAGAAGGAAGTAACGAGTAATATATTGCTTGTGTAAATGGATAGCAAAACATGAACTGGAAGTGAGAGCACGAAGAAAAACATTAGTTAGGAATACAAAGGGTAGGATGTTGTGGAGAGCTATGATCATCTACGTTCTGAAGTGATACGGTACATGAGAGGAAGTGGTGAAACAAGATGTCTGCAGATGTCGTTGAGAATGCTTTTTATATGACTGAATGAAGAAAAAAAATTCTGTTATCTTGACGGTATTTCAGAACACATATCTGAAAATCACCGCCAATTAGACACTTCATCCATGTATAGTACAAAACATTTGAAACAAAAGGATGTTTGTACAAAGCTAAAATTCGTGGAAGGTCATAGAAAAGTTTGTCGAGTGAGTGACTAAAGCCGATAGGCAGCTAAACTAAGATGGCGTAATACAATTCAAGGGTTTCTTTAAAAAAAACTATTTCGTGACTGTCAGTATCTTAGTTTCGAAGTTAATGAATTTTAATATCGTCTGTTTCTTTTGTAACTATTCTTTATGTATGTGATTAATCACATTGTGGTTAAATCTGAATAAAAGAAATAATAATTTTTAAAGAGACGTAAATATATTTCCAGGAATTATTCGCATAATATTTATACAAATAAAGAATATAGAGTGTTGCATAATAAAAATGCATTGCAAATTTTTTGACTTGGTTCATATATAGAAAAATTGTAAATTCATTAAGGAATGTTTTCTTTTGTATCATTTAAAGATTTTTTTTTTCTGGTTTGTAATAAGTCGAACATTTTAGTAAAAATATACAAAACGTTCAAATATATTTTTCCAATTTGTGCTTCTTCAATTGGATGATTACAGTGAAAAATCCGTGGAAATCACACAATTCAGGTCTCAGTATTTTTTAACAAATTTCATGTTGCTGACAAGACGTTATATTCGTGTCGCATTTCACATATGGACGGATGGAGAAGGTTAAATTGGTCCCAACCAAAAAGAAAAAAAAATTGTTTTTTCGGAGTAAAAGACTATATTTGATTGACTTTAAAATATGTAAGCTTTGTCCTTGATACAAGACAAAACTTTATAAGACTTTTGCATTAGGAAACAGTTTCCGCGGTTGACAGCAAAAAGGTCTTTGCTTGTAGCTAATTATGTTCTCCTTTAAGTTTTAGCTTCGTATGAGAGAACAAAATTGGGTGTTTGTGCTGAGGAATATGTGAGAAAGAAACAAAGAAAGTTTGATAGATAGATAGATAGATAGATAGATAGATAGATAGATAGACAGACAGACAAACAGAGAGCGGTAGAGAGAAAGGAGGAGGTACAGAGAGAAGGGAAACTGCGTGTGCCTCTTTGCTTTCATGTGAATGTGTGCGCCCGCGTGTGTGTGTGGCTGTGTGTGTAGATTTCTAAAATACTTTTCGCCCGAATTATCTTGGTAAGAACAGAAATCAAGCGTATACATACATATACACAATATATATGTACACGCACAAACATATATAAATGAAAGGAACAAAATTAATAAAAAATCAATAGGAAAAACTATAAAATACCATCAGAGACCGAAAGGCGTAGGCTAAGAATAGTTTTTCCCCTTTTATTCATTTATACTAGGTTGGTGCAAAAGTAATGACGTTATAATGTCGTTTTTTGACGTTAAAAATACGTCAAAAAACGACATTAATACGTCATTATTTTTGCACCAACCTAATATATTCATATATATATATTAGGTTGGTGCAAAAACATATGTTACTATGTGAGAAAATGACATTATTTTTGCACCAACCTAATATATTATATATATATATATATATATATATATATATATATATATATATATGATATGATATGATATGATAAAGTTAATTGTCAATCTGTATGGATAATTGCAGGAAGGATATAAATCCCGAGAGCTCAATGTAGTAAACAGAGCAAGTAATAATTAATTAACAAATCGGAGATTTCAGAAAGCCATAGTAATATTTTATATTTTGCGATTTGTTAATTATATATATATATATATATATATATATATATATATTGGGGAGTAACTATATATATATATATATATATATATATATATATAAAATGAAAAACAAACCACTTTAAGGTACCATTCGCGATAATTTATTTCACCTAAATCCTTTTTTAAGGATTCAGGATCATCAGGTAAAACTTTAAGTTTTACCTGATGATCCTGAATCCTTAAAAAAGGATTTAGGTGAAATAAATTATCGCGAATGGTACCTTAAAGTGGTTTGTTTTTCATTACATATTAGCTCTGTCATCACATTGAGCTCTCAGGATTTCATCCTCTTTGGATTTACCAATTCGGTTTACCAAGTTCCTTATAATTTAATTATATATATATATATATATATATATATATATATATATATATATATATATATATAGTTACTTCTCTGACTATATATATATATGTGTGTGTGTGTGTGTGTGCGTATGTGTGTGTATTTAGGCAGCATCCCCTCCTTTAAACATGTTGTATTAAACGCCAAAAACAACATCGTCCTGCTGATTTTCTTTTGTATTTTATCATATTTCCGAATTAAATATTTTGAAAAAAAAAAGGTCTCATTCGGAAATATGAGAAGATACAAAAGAAAATCAGCAGGACGATGTTCTTTTTGGCGTTTAATACAACATGTTTAATATATATATATATATATATATATATATATATATATATATATATATATATATATATATATATAGTCACTCCTCACTAAACGAAGTGGTTTTTAAGTGAGATATTATACCTGGCCGCTATTTCAGTCATACTACGCGTGTAATGGGTTTGTGTCAAGCAGCTTCAGATGGCTTTAATATTACTTTTGCTCCATTTGTAACGTTTCTAATTTATTTCTAAATGCTTATACAGTACCGAACTTTAAACGTAATAAAAAAAATATCCACTTGATATTCTGATCATTACATCGGCTTGCATAATGTAAATCCAGTACTGAATCGAATGCAGTGGTACAACTGACCTAAAGAATATTTCTATAAAATACCCTATTCATTCTAAAATTTATTTATTAATAAATAAGTGCTGAAAATTTCATTTAAATCGAATAATTTCCCGATTTCTTTTTTTTTTAAACAGTAGTTTTTTTTCTTTCATTTTGGAAAAACCGCGTATATTTTGGCGATATTTATGCAATATAGACTGGCTGGATTTTTTATTTTTATTTTCCTTTTTATTTTTTTTTATTTTTATTTTCCTTTTTATTTTCCTTTTTATTTTATAAGATTTTATATCTGGTCATAAGACCCAAGGTGTTAAATAGATAGACCGTTAAGTAAGAAGTCTTTCTCTCTCTGTCTCTCTCTCACTCTCTCTTTCATTCTCTCTTTTTCTGCGACGCGTTTCGTCCTGTGTTGGACTTTATGAAAGCAAATATAAGTATTTTATTTTGCAACAAGTATTTACAAACAGAAATAATAAACACAGTTAGATTTTTAGAATTTTTAAATTTAAAAACGCTCATAATTCGACATCAGGTTAACTGAAAATCAAGGTAAATTAATTTAATGCCTAATAAACGAAAGTGAGTGAACGTTTTTATTGTTGAATTGTTTTATTTATAAGGCAATTTTATTTGTAATGTAATATAATGCAATTTTTAGTGGGGCAGCTCGTGGCGATGTAATGGTTAGCAAGCTTGTCTCGCTAGAACAGTTACAACTGAATAGTGAGTTCGATCCTCACTGGCTGCCCCATATTTTCGACCTTGTGCCACATCTAAGCTACGCTTAGAAAATTACCATATATCATTTTGTGTAAGAAAAACAATGTTCAATGCTAAATAACAGAGCTATTAAATATATATTGACAAAAATGCATAATGCCTCATGCCGCCATTACAACTCGAAGTTTAAACAACGACCAGTACCTGACGATTGCATTATGCATGAAACTCTGAATTGTACTGTCGACGTGGTGTATTACGTGTGTATATATATATATATAAGGTTGGTGCAAAAATAATATCTTTTTATGACGTATTTTTTAACGTCAAAAAAATTTTTGCACCAACCTTATATATATATATATATATATATATATATATATATATATAGAGAGAGAGAGAGAGAGAGAGGGAGTGTTGAAGAGAGATAGCGAGAAGCATGTTTGATATTTGTGGTGATATGTGTATTTTAAACTTCTATCTTTATAAAGTAATTATTAACTATTTTGCTACAAAGCGTAACTATTTTCTGTCAATCGCCAATAGATATTTGCACATACACGTAAGCATGCACAAACATACATACACACACACAAATATCATGTGTGCCTATGTAAAACGCATCAGGAAGAAATGACAAATACTTAAGCAGACCCTTTTCTCTTCTATCCTCTATATTTGATATATATATATATATATATATATATATATATATATATATATATATATATATACCCAAATAAGAGAAAGGACAGATGATGTAAAAATCCACAGTTCATGTCATTTATATTTAAAAATATAAACTCAATACATATCAAAGTATTGGACAAGTTATCTACCATCTCCTGAGGAATTACAATCTTAGTATTGAAACATGAAGGCTTTTGTGTAGCGATGTAAAACGTTTTTATTGTAATCTATTAAAATAAAAATATTATAATTATATATATATATATATATATATATATATATATATATATATATATATATATATATATATATTATTAATGAAAGGTTTGTGAATGAGTATTCGCATACAGTTATTAGTTGGGGAGTTTGTTTCCGACTACATGACTATTCCATTTCTGTAAAACTCTGTATAGTAAATATACAATTCTGGATACAAGTGTATATACACAGGTCTGTCCCTATATAGAGTGGCGTCTTTGTCATTTTGTATCGCCGAATGGTCCCGCAAAGGATTTGACAAAAATAAAAACACTTTCTTTTCATATATCTAAATAACATAAATTTCCATCTTTGCTGAGAATGCAAGTCAAAATAAAATAGTTCCTTTTTTTTAAAAAAGTTCAGTTTGTGGCCCATAAATTCCTGTCTCTTAATTCATAAAATATAGAACATTTATGAAGCATGATTCTTTTTTTTTTTGTTGTTTTTTTTGTTGTTTTGAAAAGTTCTGTAAAATGTAAACGGTGCTTCAGGTTTTATAACTGTCACTGGGGCACTTGATGAATGTATTTCGATGTTTGAAGGCACTTGTATCAATGGCGAAAAGAGGAGCAGGTGGCAGGATGAACCATGGTGGCTACAGTAAGTGGCAACCATGACAATGAAAAAAAATGATAACATTATTGCTTGATGGAAAAGACGAAATAAAGATGACGGAGAAAAACAATGATGAAAATGGAAAAGGAAATAACAGTAATAGAAAGAAAAAGAAAGCAATAAAAGCGCGACATTTTGATTTGAAAGATTTGTAAATTATAATGAAAGAAAGAGAATGAAGATGGCAATAATAATAATAATAATAATAATAATAATAATAATAATAATAATAATAATGGATGCGGAAGTTGTTGTGTCTGTGTGCTGTTGCTGTGACTTCAGTTTTTGGGTCTCAACTGAACCCATTTATTTCGTCAGTGGGCCCAAGGCCGCCAGACATTACCCTCTTCGATCTGTTGAAGAACCGGTGCCGGTCCGGCTACATTATTCTCCTCTCGTTTTGCTGGCGTTTGCTGCTGGGTAGCCGGAGTCGACGCTAGCTTTTTGGTCAATTCGGGCAATAAAACCGGTGGATTAATCTCAGTAACTGACGGGGACAGTTTGACCGGAACAGTCAACCCGGTCCCCGCTACTGTCCCAGCCACGGTTCCAGCCGTTGCCGCTTCGTTTGTATCCGCCCTGATTAAAGGTAAATGTGGAATGGAGGAATTTACCCCTGTCATTTGTGGAAGTGGAAATAGATGTGGCATAAATGCCATACTGGTTGTTGGTGTGACTCCGGTTTTGGAAACTTGCGGTAGAAGAGCCATTACTCCGGGTGCACCGCTCACCGTCGTAGCCAGTGGTGAAATGGCAGGAGATGTAGGAGCATAGACCGGGATGGGGATGTAGCTTTGCTGTGATTGTTGGCGTGGTTGCTGCTGCTGCTGCTGCTGCTGCTGCTGTTGCTGTTGTTGCTGTTGTTGTTGCTGCTGCTGCTGCTGCTGCTGTTGCGATTGCTGTGTTTCCGTCATAAGGTTTGTAGGTAAGACAAACGCCATTTGCCCATTTGGGAGCCTCGTGGTAATAAATTGAACACCACTCAATAATTTAGCGGACTGTACTTGAGGGCAACTCGTGTCCAATGACAGTATACCTCCTGCGGCCGGAGCTGTTAAGGTCGCTGCCGTCGTTGTCGTAGTCGCTGTGCAAAAGTCAGCAGGGAAGATCGTGATCTGTTTCGGCGCGACCATAGATTCTGGACGGGTAGTCGATTGGGCCGTTGACACTGAGATCTGGGAACACTGGACGGTAGATGCTGACTGAGCCAGCGACGGTGTCAATTGCAATTGTATCTGTGCTGGAGGTGGAGGAGCTGGGGGTTGTGAGGGTGCCACGAGTTGGGACGAGGTTGGTGTAGCTGACGGGGAAGGCGGCGTCTTTATAGATACTGGTGACTGACGTGGTGACGTGTCGGTAACGGACGACGGCCGGCTGACCGGAGCATTGATTGCGTTAGCGGACGTGGTGGATGTAGGCGACGTGGCCGTAGAGGAAACTGTTGACGAACTAGATGACTGGTTGATGTACGCGGACAGGTGGGTTAACAAGCGCGCTCTCACATCGGCGTCGACTTCGGTGACTGAGCTCAAATAGCGACTCACTTCACTGGTGCATTCCTGGAAGCCCAAAGTATATTTGGTCAGGAACGGTGATTCTTCTTTGGTGGTTGGCACTAAAAGACAAAAATGTTTATGCTTAGGAAGTTTTTTTTTTTTTTTTTTTTAGTTCGTGTTACTGAAAAACTAAAGATAACATGGCGGTCACGGAAGAATGATTTTGATATCAGATATAAAATCAATATTAACGAACAAATATTATTAGGTTGGTGCAAAAATAATGCCGTTTTCTCACATACGTTACTATGTGAGAGAACGACATTTTTTTTGCACCAACCTAATATATATATATATATATATATATATATATATATATATATATATATATATATATATGATATGATATGATAAAGTTAATTGTCAATCTGTATGGATAATTGCAGGAAGGATATAAATCCCGAGAGCTCAATGTAGTAAACAGAGCAAGTAATAATTAATTAACAAATCGGAGATTTCAGAAAGCCATAGTAATATTTTATATTTTGCGATTTGTTAATAATATATATATATATATATATATATATATATAGTTACTTCTCTGACTATATATATATATATATGTGTGTGTGTGTGTGTGTGTGTGTGTGTGTATTTAGGCAGCATCCCCTCCTTTAAACATGTTGTATTAAACGCCAAAAACAACATCGTCCTGCTGATTTTCTTTTGTATTTTCTCATATACGTTACTACGTGAGAAAACGACATTATTTTTGCACCAACCTAACAATATTTGTTCGTTAATATTGATTTTGATATCAGATATAAAATCAACATTAACGGACAAATATTATTAGGTTGGTGCAAAGATAATGTCGTTTTTTCACATACGTTACTATGTGAGAAAACGACATTATTTTTGCACCAACCTAATATCAAAAGGATGCAAAAGTGGCGTTAACCATGGTTGGAAATCAATTTTCCTTTTTTAACGAAAGTAATCGATCCGGCACTCAGCACTTTAACATTCATTATCTGTAGATGGGATGGTGCGATGTTGGGTAATGGATAGCGACTTGTCATGAGGAATCCGAGATGCGAATTGGAATTCGAGTTGGTTTCTTTACATTCTTTTTCGTACAAATACCCTTGGGAAAGGTATGAATCCATCTCCCCCGCCCAGCTATGGTTTAAATGGCAGGACAGACTGGATTCTGTAGCCTTGGTTGGCAATCAGTCTACCGCAGGAAGAAACAGTAGCCTACCGAGGGAAAATGTTCTGTCTAATGAATCACGACATGATCACCCGAGCGCGTCTCGTATATGTTACTTAACTGACTGATTTGTACATACATAATTGACTTACACGGGAAATGTTTAGACAATTTCTTTGGATCATCCGTAGTAATTTTGAGCCTGACAGGGTGCTACATACATGTGGCCTTGTGCCAAAACTAAGCTATGCTTAGTATATATAACAACAAGACAGATGTTTTATAAAATTTAACGAAAGGATAAACTAATGAATATATAAAAATCCTTTGCACAGGGAAAAACACCCATTACACACATGCACGCATACACACAACACATACACACAGCACATACACACATATTATGTATGTATCTATCTATCTATCTAATATTTTAATCATTTCACTTCAAGCAAGGCAAGACGCAAGGGAGTGGGGTGGAGGTTACTGAGTGTGAGAGAATAAAAAAAGAAAACATTATTAAACAGATCTACTAATAAGAGATTAGGAATTAAGAAGACAGAAGATAACGATTGAAATAGAATTTAATTTTTTAAGATCAAAGTTGAATCTAAAGCAAGAGGCCGGAAGAGAGTGTCACAAGCGAGAAGTGCGAGGGAAAGAACTGCTAGTATAGAACAGATAGTATAGAACTTACGAATCTCTTTCTATCTCTCTATCTGTATATATATATATATATATATGTGTGTGTGTGTGTGTGTGTGTGCGTGTGTGTATGCGTATTTATATATATATATATATGACAGAGAGAGAGAGAGACAGAGAGAACTAAAAACAAATGATCTGTTATCTTCTCTCTTGTGAACTGAAAACCCGAGCCTCATCAGGAACAAAGATTTATTGTTATTAATTCGAGATCAATAACTATATTTACGAAGACATGTATATATATATATATTACGAAGATAAATATAAATATATATATATATATATATATATATATATATATATATATATATATATGATATGACCCGGAAAGGGATATATTTGAACGAAGTAGCTAAGTGGTTTTGGCTACTATAAGCAAGTAGAATATGGTAGCAGTAATCGACTGGTACGCGTCGTAGTCGCAGTTAAGAAGTGTAGATCAATGGCGTAGTCCAATGGGCGTCATTATAGACTTAGCTCTCAGACTAAGACTATTGACTCTCCTACACGTCCGTCGGTATTTATGACTGACACCAGCCAATCATATTCCAGTGAGGGGGAACACAGGTGTATGCATATTCCATTATATCATATATATATATATATATATATATATATATATATATATATATATATACAGTGTAACACGGATATAAGAGACCCGGATATAAGAGAGATTTTCTCTGATCCCAAATTAGAGCCATACTTACCTAAACAAAATAGACCAAACCCGAATATAAGAGAAACCCGGATATAAGAGACTCCTTCTCCGGTACCGACAACTCTCTTATATCCCGGTTACACTGTATATATATATATATATATATATATATATATATATATATATATATATTATATATACAGACACACAGACACACACACACACACAGATATATATATAATTCACAGTCAGACAGACTGGCTGTATCACAGTTCATCAGATATCCGATCGTTTCAGGCCGGGACTGAAACCCGACCGATCAGTCGGAGATTCTAACTGCTAGGCTATTGATTCTAACTGCTTTTATATATATATATATATATATATATATATATATATATATATATATATATATATATATATATATATATATATATATATATATATATATATATATATATGAAAAATAAGCAAAAGAAAAACTTATATTTGTCGTTATTGTTTCATTGATTTTATTTTATATAATCTTTATTTTATAGTTTTATTATAAAATTCTCCTTATAGTTGCCCTTGATTAAGTCCATTAGACGACGAAACGCATCATGAAAAATATGTTTTCTTTAAAAACATTTGCTTAAAATCTTTTAATCGCATGGCCTTGTCAGTTGTCTTTAACAAACCTTTCACATATGTATAAAAAACATAGCACAGTGTTGACCCAAGCCTTTTGAGTGAAAGTGAGCAGACAGAACACTTGGGGCCGTCGTTAGATGTGCTAACACGAAGTTGCAAGTCATCGTGACCGAGGGTTTGAGTGTGCTGGTGTTGTTCAGATTGTTGATCATTCGAGATAACACGATCTCTCCCAGAAACTGTTATTAAGTGCTGCTCAGCATAGTTGCAGTATAAACCACAGGTTGGCTCTGTGGGTGTTGAACAAACGCAAATGTGCCTGAGCGAGAGTCTGCAATAGGTATTGGCTAGCCGACCTAGTAGCCGGGTATCCTCGAATACGTGTGACCAGCTATTATATACATATACATATATATATATATATATATATATATATATATATATATATATATAATTAAATAATTATATATATTTATGCTCTACTTTCGTATCGAGCACTATTTTTTAAAAATAATTACAAAAATACTAAGGAACTTTGGATCATTTACCAAACCAGTTTCTTTCCTATTTTCTACAATATTTTCACACACACATATATATATATATATATATATATATATATATATATACATATATATATATATATATATATATATATATTGAACAATTAAAAAAAATTAAAAAATTAAAATCTTCAGACACACTGGGTTGTAGATTAATATTCTTTCGTTTTTTTTATTATTATTCCATTTAGATTCCTCGACTAGTTTCGGCCGAAATGGCCATCATCGGGAGGAGAAATATTTCTGCTTGCTGCTAGCACTAAACTACAGAAATATATATATATATATATATATATATATATATATATATATATATATATATATATATAAGGATCAAACACTAATATTTTATGATTATAATTCATTACATTGGAATCGTAATCACGATCCAAATCATCAGACCTACAATTTCAAAATTATATATATATAATATTTATTTACAAATTGTAACATGTATTTTATAAGATCCTCCAATACGAGTGGCCAGCTATAATATATATATATATATATATATATATATATATATATATATATATATTGTTCGCTGCCACTCATCCAAGAAATACTTTGATCAAATAAGAGCAAAGCCGAAAGGGGAGAGAGATAATGACATCTTTGTAACACCAACGTTTTATCTCGGCGACGTGAGCACATGCGCAGAATTTCATTGTGACAACAAAATTGGTTTAAAGAACCAAAATGAGATCCATTAAACATGGCACGTGGAACTAGAACAGTCTATCCCAGTGAACGAAATAAAGGGTTCAGTTCGACATTCCAACAACCTGAAGAAGGCCGGATCGTACAACGGCCGAAACGTTGTAATAAATATAGTGACAAAGATGAGGACAATAGTCCGAGTAATGTGAATAGTGAACGAAAAATGAGATAATTGTTAAAATCTTTACCTGTAAAATGTTGCCTTTGCAGATGTCGCAAGTGTTTCACAGTCATTTCCAAAATGTCCGCCTTTTCCATCTTGCTATGACGGTTTCCCTAGAAATAAACAAGAAGAAAAAAAATCAGTCTGGAACTCTTTCGATAAAACACTGTTGTATTCTTCTATGGGCCATTTAGTACGTTTCGGTCCTTTGATTTAAATAAGCGCCCCCCTAAATAAACGGTCCCCAATGTGATAGGTCGATGTGAGTATCCGACGTGGGGATCAAAAAGTGATCAATAAATAAATCGTGTTGACACATAAAAGAAGAAAAGTCCACTATTGTTTCTCACTTTTTAAATAATCTGTCGTCCCCGGTATGACGATAAACTACATTCGGCATCAAGACCTCTGATTGGGAGGTTTTGGGGGTAGCACCTGTTGGGGTGGGAAAATAGTGAACCCCCAATCTGGGGTCAAAATATTATGAAAGTATAAAAATACATTTTTGGGGTAAGAATACCATCAATATATTTTGATAATAATTTTGATAATAAAAAATTACCAGCAATACATTATTAGTAAAGGAAAAGAAAAGTACCAGCAATACGCTTTAAAAAAATATCAGTGCCGCCAAGAAAATTAAATTTCTGCATTAAATGACCCATAAAAGAGTTGTTATACCATATTTTCATCTTTAAAACTATATTATCAATGAAGCAAAAATGCAGGGAGAAACAACAATTTGGCACATGGAGAAGAAACTGTTGACGGACTTAAAGTCGGGATGTGGCTTGAGAAAATTCGCTTCGGAAATGTGAATATCCAGTATGAATCTTCGAGGAAGATGTAACGATGATCAGTTGAAACAATTGAGGAAGATAACCTCGCGAAGAATTTGAGTTTTTTCTGCAAATCTTGGAGTTTCTCCAGTGATTCTTTCTTGTCACTTAGCCTCGATAGGAAAGTTGAAAAAAATATGGGCAAACGGATTTCATTGATAGAAAATCAGAAACTGTGTAACTTTGTAGTGTGCTTGAAACAAATACTAACCCATTTCTAAAACGATGAAAAATGAATCCGTTATACTGTTAAAATGTTAAATCTATTTTCATATTAAAAGAAAGCCTTATTTTTTTTTTTTAATATTATACTGTCTTAATTTTCCTCGGTCAAAACCCGATCTTACGTGTGGTACAACTTAAATTAGGTTTGTGCAAATGTTTTAAGCGACCTCTTTTTAAAACGCCACAGACTGAATAGACAGTAATAAACTGTTTCTTATTTAGTTAAAAAAAAAATTAAAAACAAGAGAGAATAGAAAGAACATAGGATACTTTTTCAAGCACCTAATTTATGACTGCTGGGCATATAAGTAATATTTGTTGCTTGTTACACAACCTCAGAAGGCCATCCCACTTGGGAGAATTGTATAATCGACTCTTTCTACCTTCAATTTTGACATGAACCATACGGATCTAGGTTTAGTAAATAACAATTAGAGTCGCTCATACAATTTTTCAAACACACACACACACACACACACACACACACACACGCGCACACTTCCCTCTCTTTCTCTCTTCTCATTGAGAAAATTAGGTGGATACACATATGTAGATGAACGGAATGGATGCACATTTCGAGATTAACAAAGGATGCACATTGTGCACACACACACACACACACACACACACACACATATATATATATATTTCGAAAACTGGAGTAGGTGCATATTGAGTAAAATGTGGTGGATGCACATTCTGAGATGAACAGAGTGGATGCACATAATGAGATGAGCAGAGGATGCATATCGTGTGATCAATGCGCACAAACACAAACACGCACACCGACATACACACACCACACATATATATATTGAGAAAAATGGAGTGTATGCGCATACTAAAATGAACGGAGTGGATGCATATCATGTGATGGATGCACATTCACACACATACACAC
This sequence comes from Acanthosepion lycidas, assembly GCA_963932145.1. NCBI lineage: Eukaryota > Metazoa > Mollusca > Cephalopoda > Sepiida > Sepiidae > Acanthosepion > Acanthosepion lycidas. Next base: position 73,162,849 of record OZ010593.1, on the reverse strand, counting down.
ACACACACACATATATATATCGTTACTAAATCTTATATTTTAATCATATTAAATTCGTAAATTTTAATCAAACTTAAACAATAATAATTGTCACTCAAGAAATAACAACACGGAAGTATTTTGTATAAAGTTATCTCCCCTGATGTATGCGTTCACCCGTAAAAATCTTTCAACGTATAATTGTTCAATGCAGATCCAACAACTTCTAACGATAGTGGCATCAGTCCACATCTTTTGTGGCTGATCCACTTGGATTTAAACCCGGATGTCTCTCAACGGAAGTCTTCGAAAATCGATGGAGGTTGCTATGAATGGGATTAACCAAATACAAAGAGAGAAGTAATATCACTGATCTTTGCGGTGATTGGCTAAAAATTTGGTTAAATTAAAGGATATTTCTCTATGCATATATACAATTGGTTGATGAAATTTTCTCGGTCTGTTGATAGGAACATTTATGTGAGAAATAATGAAGTTTTAAGAAGATGGAAACAAAAAGGTCACTTGTAATTGAAATCAAAAAAAGAGAGTTGAAGATTTGAGGAGGAAAGAGGGATTGGTGAGTTTGATTCTGATAGAACATTTTGAAGGCAAACAGAGGGTAGCATCGAGTAACCTAGTTAACGATCTTGGAAAGATGGATGGCAGAACAGGGACTGGGTGTGGCTAGTAAAAGGACAGACAGCGCTTAGAGGTACAAAAGAAAGAGCAATGATCGCTCAAATTCTGAAATCGCACGGCACATAAAAGAAAGAGATTTTTTTTATCATCTTTGGTCATTTCAACGTGGCTTTTTATCATAGTTGGTGATGATCAACAGGTAACTAGATATAAGGATTCGCATACTGAGATGAATGGAATGGATGCACCTATTTAGATAAACGAAGTGGATGCACATATGGAGATGAATGGAGTGGATGCACATACTGAGATGAATGGAGTGGATGCACATATTGTGATGAATGGTATGGATGCATATATTGTGATGAATGGCATGGATGCAAATATGGAGATGAATGGAGTGGATGCACATATTGAGATGAATGGAGTGGATGCACATACTGAGATGAATGGAGTGGATGCACATATGGAGATGAATGGAGTGGATGTACATATAGTGATGAATGAAATGGACGCACAGATTTAGATGAATGGAGTGGATGCACATACTGAGATGAATGGCATGGATGCACATATGGAGATAAATGGAGTGAATGCACATATTTAGATGAATGGAGTGGATGCACATATGGAGATGAATGGAGTGGATGCACATATTGTGATCAATGGAATGGACGCACAAATTGAGATGAACGGAGTCGATGCACATACTGAGATGAACGGATTGGATGCACATATGGAGATGGATGGAGTGGATACACATATTGTGATGAATAGGATAGATGCACAAATTGAGATGAACGGAGTGGATGCACATATGGAGATGAATGGAGTGGATACACATATTTAGATGAATGGAGTGGATGCACATAGTGTGATGGATGCACATACCGAGTGTGTGATATTTTGAGCTATTTGCATATCTAGGATGGTTTTTTTTCTAAGTTTTGTATACATTTTTGAACAGTAATCTTCACACCGTACAAACTACAAGTTGGTTTGACCAATTGACTAATCCCAATAATTTCATATTAAGTATCGCAGATTTTATATACATACAAGTGTATTGGCTACTAAGTGATGCAGGTTAACAAGTAGAATTAGTCTTACCCCAGCAACCGAAAAAAAAAAAAAATCAAATTATAACCGTTAACTCATTGAACTGTATTTCGAGGTAATTCAGAAGATGACCGACTTGTCTACTACTCATGAGTTACTAAGTACAAGTGCCGGCACGATTAAATTCTTTACTTCAATTTCCCTCTCCCCCGGCTTGGCCCGTCCCGTTCCGGTTCACCCCGCCCCGGTTCAACCCCCGCCCCAGTCCGATACTTATTTGGTACGGTGCTTTTATTTTTCTAAACTTTATCCGGTGCACTTATCCAAACTGGAAGTTTATTAAACTTATTTAAAAATTCCCGGCGGAACTTTTATTTGAAACAGGTAGGCTTCTTTTACAAGTTAAAAATTTTCTCCACCGGCACGACTATTCCATATAGCAATTGTATTCGGTACAAAAGGGTAATTATATTTTGGGACGCTAAAACAAATAATGACTGAAAAGATTATATTTCCTCGGATATTTATTTATATAAACTTTTGAAAACCCGAGGACGATTTCTATCAACAAATGCAACAAATAAACTATAGGAAACCTGATCCCTTTCATTTGGTATTGTTTTATACAAAACATTTGGTAAAGGCATGAAAACAAACTTCCCTATATCGAGAGTCCTGGGTATGACGTTAAACTGCATCCAACAGCAAGGCCTCTGATCAGGAGGTTTTGAGGAGCGTGGAACCACCTCTTAATTGCTGGTGTTCCCAGGTCCACCCTGATCCGGGGTGGTAGCACCTGTTAGGGTCCCAGCTATGGGCAAATAGTGAACTCCAAGTTTTTTCCAGACCTTACCCACGTTCTGGGTATGACGATAGACTACATCCGCGTCCTGGGTATGACGATAAACTACATCCGCGTCCTGGGTATGGCGATAAACTACGTCCAACAGCAAGGCCTCTGATAATGTTTTTGAAAAAAATAATGTTGCCAGCTATACGTTTAATAGTACTATGTATTTAATATATATATGTATGTATGTATATATATATATATATATATATATAACTAGATTTGGCATTAAATGACCTACAGTGGTTGATATGCCATAAAGCACAACCAACCAACCAACCAACCAACCAACCAAGCTATATGGAGACGAGTGTCATTACAGTTAGGTCAGAAGTCAGTGCCATGCATTTTCTTTTATGTTAGCCCGATCGACCTCCATACATTACTTCCCAATAACGCCTGTCTTCATGTATAGCAAATAAAATATGTTAACTCACGTCTTTTTTCATAACTTCTAAGAGTAGAGACTTCAATTCAGCCAGACTGGCGTTCATCCGAGCTCTTCTTCGTTTCTCCATGATAGGCTTCGAGCTCTACAAGTAAAGAGTTAATAAATAGTTAAATAAATACAATTAGATCAAAAAATAATAATAATAAAAAACGTATTGTAAAGTAATTCAGTGGTTGTAATGCAAATTCACCTACAAATCGACACATCATATTCACAATGTTCAGCTATTTTCACATAGCAAAAAAAAAAAAAAGAAGACATTTTAATTGCGTTTATCGCCAAATTTTTGTCTCGCTACATCAAATTTGACAAAGATAAGCCACAAAAAAGATTTTTAAGATAAAAAGTATTCATAAATAGGACCTTTGAGATTTTAGAATGATCCTTTCAGGTCTGAATTTCTGGGATGAGGAGTTATCATTAATTGCATTCGTACTATTGTCCCCATCTTTATTTTTGTTATCACAATCTACCCGTGTAAATTTAATAAAGTGTTCAGTTCGAAATTCAGTGGCGGTTACCCGAATCAGCAAACACTTGATGAAGGCCGGAGAGTATTACGCCCGAAACGTTGCAATAATAACAAAAAGATTATAAGGTAATGTATATAATATAATTAAAATAATTATTATACGTTGGAATAGGCGACTTTTTACCATGGACATTCGATTAATTTAGTATCTATTTATCTATGTACATAAACATCTACCTATCCACATGAACATCTATCTATCTATCTATCTATCTATCTATCTATCTATCTATCTATCTAAACATGTATGTATGTTTGTATGTATCTATGTATCTATCTACATAAACATCTATGTATGTATGTATGTATGTATGTATGTATCTATCTATCTATCTATCTACATAAACATCTATGTATGTATGTATGTATATATCTACAAAAACATCTACCTATCCACATGAATATCTATCTATCTATCTATCTATCTATTTATGTGTGTGTATGACTTTTTCACTATTTATGTGTGTGTGTGTATGCGTCCGTTTGCGCGTGTGTGCATGCGTGTGTGCGTGTGTGTGTGTGTGAGAGAGAGAGAGAGAGGGGGGAGAGAGAGCGAGAGAGTTCATACAATAGATTCGTTGAAGAGGAAAATCGATGTGATTGCCATCATAGAGAAATACTTAGTATATCATTATTTAGTCTTGCAGACTTCATTCTCGTCTTGTGACTGAATTGCTTTGTTTCGTTTTCTTTTCTTTTCTTTTATTTACCTTTTCGCTGCGTTCTTCACATTGTATGTTACTTGGGCGTGACCTTTGTCCTCTTTAGTAATTTCAACTAAATCACGCGCTTTTCTGATGCTATAGCTGTCTTTAGCTCTTTTGCGTGTCAAGGACGGTCGTAATATTCAACATTTGCAAATTAAATTCAGATCAAATTCAGGCAAATAGGATTTGTTTAACCATTCAATTCACTTAGTTTTGAATTTGAAACAGTGTCGTTTGCATAAAATTAGATATTCAGGTTAAACCCCAACGACGACGGTCTGTTTCATGCTTAAACGCAGTTTTCAGACTATGTGTGTTGTGTTTTAACAATATGAAAACTTCCAATGAATTATGTGGCTATCAAATTTGTGATGCGGAGGTCTATTCGCACGTAATATTCTGCATCTATAAATATCACGGAGCTCCGTACGTCTATTGAAATGGCAAAGCTCAACATCTTTCTAGAAGTCTTCCAGTTTTCTACTTTTAGAATCGACGTCACCTTAAAAATCAGTTTAAAATGTTGTAGACAACCTGGATTTTTTTAATGGCCCATAGCATCTAATCTATTAAGAGAACTGTTATATACCGTGTACCTATAAACACTAATGGGTATGTTCCAATCCTCATAAATATTTTGGACACTATTGTTAGTGGGGGTAATATGCTGTCTAAATAGTCCACCACTAGCAGTGGTTTACCTACTTCACGCCGCTGGCGAGTATTGTATTTTGTTGATGTTATAAAGATTACCATTTCATTTCCAATCTCCGTTTTATTTTTCCCTCATTCAGTAAACTTTTCTAGGTTACAACGTCGTCAAACCTATTAGGTTGGTGCAAAAATAATGACGTAATAATGTCGTTTTTTTACGCATTTTTTAACGTCAAAAAACGACATTATTACGTCATTATTTTTACACCACCCTAATAAAAAGACAACTTGGTTTAATTTGTTTGTTTAACGGCATATCAACTTCTTATGGATCATATAGGCGTGCACAGATCCATCTGTTTCTGCCTGGGATTGCACTTGTATCTATCTATGAGTCTTCGTATCGCCCTAATTCATGAATATCCGATAATCATGACTTTGCTATCTATCTATCTATCTATCTATGTGTGTGTGTGTGTGTGCATATTGTAGGTGCTTGCTGTAGAGCGATATTTATCACGCTAATCACAAAGGCCCTCCACTTCTATAATGATTTCAACCCACAGCAGGCGCTCTACTTTTGTGGCTTTGATCTAAATAGATAATTTAGTTTAAATAAATATATTGTTATACACCGTACCTCTGAACACTAACGGTATGTCCCAATCTTCGTAAATACGTTGGACACTATTGTAAGTGGGGGTAATATGCTGTCTAAATAGTTCACCACTAGCAGTGGTTTACCTACTTCACGCCGCTGGCGAGTGTTTTATTTTGTTGATGTTATAAAGATTACTATTTCATTTCCAACCTCCGTTTTGGTTATTCCTCATTCAGTAACTTTTTCTAGTTTACAGCAGATAGATAGATAGATAGATAGATAGATAGATAGATAGATAGATAGAACCTGATAGATAGATAGATAGATAGATAGAACCTGATAGATAGATAGATAGATAGATAGATAGATAGATAGATAGATAGATAGATAGATAGATAGAACTTGAGATAGATAGTGTTATATACCGTACCTATGAACACTAATGGGTATGTCCCAATCCTCATAAATACGTCAGACACTATTGTAAATGGGGGTATTATGCTAAGTAGTCCACCACAAGCAGTGGTTTACCTACTTCACGCCGCTGGCGAGTATTGAAATGTGTTGATGTTATAAAGATTGCCATTTCATTTTCAGCCTTCATTTTGGTTATTCCTCATTCAGTAGCCCTTTCTAGATTACAACAAGACCAAAGGTAATAGTTTATTTGCATAAGAAATTATAGGAGTACCAACCTTTCAGATTTATATTTTCTTAAGTGCTAAGATCAACAAAATCATTATTTTGTCACGAAATGTTCCAGAAAAATATGTTTTAACTCTAGATAGAAGTATGTCTACAAAACAAAACGTCTGTCACATGATCTTCAGACATGTAAGTATATGTGGTATAAATATAAAAATTTTCTTTAATTACTTAACTGATAAGCTGATGTCAATAATATAGGCAAACGTCAGGATATTCAGAAATGAAGCAATTTTCAAACAGTAATACTGACATTTTCATAACAGTGATAAATTATATTTACTGCAAAGAAATAATTTATTAGATCATAAATGACAGGAAAACTAATCTGAATTCTGTATCGGGCATAATTTGTAAAAGAGAAATTCTCAAAGGAAACAGCATTCTTTTTGCATGTAGCAATTTCGGCCATTTTCAAGTACTTACAAAAATAAAAAATGCGGAAGACACACCTTAGCTGTTATATTTTTGTAATCTAAACTAAATATTAACTATTGTTTCCATGATTCAAATCTGTACACGCAAAATACTTGCAGCTATAAATGTCAGAAATTCTTTGAAAACCTTATTTAATAAAACGACAAAAATGCAGTGAAATTTCAATATGCTCCTATTTTAAAACCATTAAAGATACAGAGTTAATAGATTTAGCAATTAATTTAAAGAAGGAACGCCTGCAAATTTTCCCAGATTTTTCTGAGATGGTCACAAGTGGCCGTTGGGTGATTTGAGAAGGTATAACCCATATATATATATATATATATATATATATATATATATATATATATATATATATATATATATATATATATATATATATATATATATATATAGAGGTCATGTTGCTACATGTCCTAATAGAGATATGCTTCTGAATGGGAGAACTGAGATCTTGTCAAAGTGCGGACATTTAAGTAAATATCTTTTAGGTATGTATGAACCCGGATGAGGGTAATGAATAATTTTTTCCCTCCTCCCCTTTTCTTCCTCCCCTCCCCTTTTCTTCCTCCCTCCCCTTTTCTTCCTCCCCTGGTGGAATATACTAGATTGTTCATCCTCCTACTTGCCTGAGG
>OZ010593.1:73150596-73153096 GCA_963932145.1 Acanthosepion lycidas | reverse complement strand
TATATATATATATATATATATATATATATATACATATATATATATATATATATATATATTAGGTTGGTGCAAAAATAATGGCGATTTTTGACGTTAAAAAACGACATTATTTTTGCACCAACCTAATAGCTCTCTCTCTCTCTCTCTCTCTCTATATATATATATATATATATATATATATATATATATATATATATATATATAGAGAGAGAGAGAGAGAGAGAGCGAGAGAGCGGTAGTAATCCGTTGGTATAATCCAGGCAAGTCCTATTAAGAGAACATTGATACCATAGTTTGAAAAATCCTGCGAATTCTAAAATTAAAAAACGTAGCTGAAAATGGTCATTTACAAAAGGTATCCTAATTCCAATTGTAAATTATATATATATATATATATATATATATATATATATATATATATATATATATATATATATATGTTGTATTATTACATTTGTACCTAGTTTAAACTACATATGCAATAAGATATATATGCATACAGAGCGAGTACTCACAATAAATTATATATATGTGTGTTTGTGCGTGTGTGTATAGTTGGGTAATGAATTCAAAAATAGAAAAAAGAATTATCCATTTAGTCCGATATATAGAATTTCTTTCATATTTTCCAATATTTATATATATCGTTATATGTATATGTAAATGCATATACATATAGACATATATATATATATATGTGCATGTATATATATTAGGTTGGTGCACAAATAATGTCGTTTTTCTTTTGAAGTTGAACGTCAAAAACGACATTATTTTTGCACCAGCGTAATATATATATATATATATATATATATATATATATATATATATATGATTAAACAGGTAGATGTCACCTTAGACCAAAATAATAGTTCTTTTCACTTTATATAAAGGCTAATTCAAACCCAGTATATGTACAGTGTAACCCGGATATAAGAGAGATTTTCTCTGGTCCCAAATTAGAGCCATACTTACCTAAACAAAATAGACCAAACCCGGATATGAGAGAAACCCGAATATAAGAGACTTCTTCTCCGGTCCGGACAACTCTCTTATATCCGGGTTACACAGTACATCCTAATTTCAACCACCCCACTTCTGTTATTAAGCACATACCCTCCTCTATAGAATTTAGAATCAGAGCTAACTCGTCTATGAGAGAGTTTTTAATAAACATAGTGAATTTATAATTCTGCCCTTAGAAATAGCGGTTATAAAGGTACTATTATTGAATATAGAAATACTGTTAAATATGAAAACAATAAGAATATTTAGGAAGATCATCTTGTTTACTCACCCTTTCAACCTAATGGTTAAATCGAAATTAGGATATTAATTTCTAAACCTTATCTATCTATCTATCTATCTATCTATCTATCTATCTATCTATCTATTAGGAAATACACATAATATCGCACGTCGATCGCACCGACGCTATCCACGTGGGATATTATGTCTATTCATTGATAGATACTTAAGAGATTAAGCCCTGTTCTTATAACACTTGAGTAAAAATATAAAAAAGTATATGTGTGTATACGTATGTTTGTTACCATACCTGTATATATATATATATATATATATATGTGTGTGTGTGTGTGTGTGTGTGTGTGTGTGTATGTATGTATGTATGTATATCGATATTATGGTTGCTTGAAGTATTTTAGGACTATCTTAAATTGAAATTAATAAAGACAAATTTTCATATATCCATTTCAAAAATCCCTTTAAACCCCCCGAACCGTTTTTTATCCGTTCTCAGAAGCTTGAACAAAACACCTACGTTGCCTCTGCCCACCTGTAAGAAATTTTGATAATTAACTACTTATGTACGCGTGCAATTCAATCTGATACATAAAGGCATGCACAGACCGGCATCTGTCTATATATGTTTACATTCTTACAAACGGGTAGACAAGACTTCTCCACCTACACACAAAACAACCTAAAAACAGGTGGTTGTTGTTTAGTGAACAAGTCTGAACAAGTTCGTACATGTCCTGTTTAGCAAGCAATGTCAACGGACGAGCGGAAGGTTACATTGCGTCATCGTGCCATGCAATATGCTTGCCTGGGTTAGGGTAAAATTGATAATTGAAGAACACACTAGCATAAAATGTAAAGGGAGAACGTAATAGAAGTGAGTGAGGGAATAGGAATCAACAATAGCACACAGTTTAAGCTAATATATATATATATATATATATATATATATATATATATATATTATTATTATTATTATTATTATTATTATTATTATTATTATTATTAATAAAAGGTTTGTTAATAAGTATTCGCATACAATTATTAGTTGGGGAGTTTGTTTCCGACTACATGACTATTCCGTTTCTGTAAAACTCTGTATAGTAAATATACAATTCTGGATACAAGTGTATATACACAGGTCTGTCCCTATATAGAGTGGCGTCTTTGTCATTTTGTATCGCAGAATGGTCCCGCAAAGGATTTGACAAAAATAAAAACACTTTCTTTTCATATA
>OZ010593.1:73110596-73148096 GCA_963932145.1 Acanthosepion lycidas | reverse complement strand
ACCGAACGATAGGTGAGCCTATCTATTCCTATTAATTATATATATATATATATATATATATATGCACATAGATATGTGACCATTTAATCCACGCGATAGAGCCTGTTTATCTTCCTCGCCTTCTGAGGCTAAGCCCAACCTACTTCAGGGCTCCATATCAACATCTTATATCTTCCTATGGCATCCTGAGTAAAGATCACTGATAACAAATTCTAAAACTGTAATACTTATTAGTGAAAAGTAATCTGAAGTGATTTCCGACACGAAAAAAAAAAACATATAAAATGAATAATATATGAAATTCTAAATATATTAGAATAATTTAAATTTTATTTGGGTGTTCGTAAAGTAATTGCGCTTTACGAGAAAGGATATAAAAAAATGTAAGTTAAATGTAAAATATTATTTATTAAAAATTGTTATCACTCATTTTCGACAACAGCAGTCCAACCGGGAAACATATTTTCAATTTCAGGTTGAAATAAATATGGGTTTTTCGCCGAAAATGTTTGAAAGACTGTTTTAACTTCTTTAATTCCTTTAAGTCGAAAATAATCGTGGCCGTAAGTCGACCACGATATATATACAGTGTAACCCGGGTATAAGAGAGTTGTCGGGACCGGAGAAGAAGCCTCTTATATCCGGGTTTCTCTTATATCCGGGTTTGGTCTATTATATATACATTAACAAAGGCTCTAATTTGGGACCAGAAAAAAATCTCCCTTATATCCGGGTTTCTCTTATATCCGGTTTACACTGTATATATATATATATATATATATATATATATATATATATATATATATATATATATATATATCTTTGCTCCACTTGGCGTTATTGAACACTCTTCGTTTTAACTTATTACTCGCTGTGTCTTTTTCTTTGTAACAGAAATTAAGGTACTGAACGATTTCTTTTGTCCTGTTCGCAGGTTTCTGGTTCTTTCTTTTTGTTTTTTTTTCCAAATTTTTTCCTCGGATGCCAACTTGTTTGAAAATTGTACTGTCTAGTTTTTTTCACCCACCGAGTTTAAATAGATTTACATTATATATTTCGGCTCATTTGAATCGAAAAATGCTAGCGTATCGACACTAATTAAAATAGTCTGTACTCCTGAGGTAATTTTTGATTTTTCTATTATGCAATTTACAGGCTCTGTTATAATTTTGTGGATCAGTTTTAATATTTTATATTACTAGGATCCACTGGGATTATATACCAACGGATTTATTATCTGTACTATATATATATATATGAGCATAATAAAATAGGCAGCAGATACATAAGGATCTCATCATTCAGTAGATTATTAGTAGTATAGTGCTTATAATTATGTCTACTAGCGAAGGGATTTCGCCAATAATTGCATTAATATTGCTAACTGATTCAAGGTATGATTAACTCTTTGGAATATATATATATATATATATATATATATATATATATATATATATATATATATATATATATATATATATATATATATATATATATATATATTAAGAAATGGACAAAGCCGACAATTTATTTATTAAAGACATTTTTTATGTTTAACATTTACCAATTCGACCTTGCCAACGGAACGATCCTTTGTGGCCGAATCGGTTAGGCACGCCGCGATAAATGATGGTTCCGTATAGGATGCAGGTTCGAATCCTGTCAAATTACGAATATTTTCTATGAAAATTTCTCGGACATTCAGGCCGGTAAATGTTATTTAATACTGTTTATTATAAACAGAGCATTTACTTAAATACTTGTATCTATAAAAAGAACGTTAAACATAAAAAATGTCTTTAATAAATATATATGTGTGTGTATATATATATGTATATTCATGCACGTTTCATTAAATAATATAGACAAGTATCGTCTATTTATTTTATGTAAATTTTTTTCGTAACGTCTAACAAACTCTAACATTTTTAGGCATTTAAAACAACATGCCTGTCCGCACACACAATTCCGTAAAAATACTTGTCGAAAACACAATTATACTTCGACATGAAAACAATAGATAAAAACTAAAAATCCTTGAAGCATTATACATCAAACAGTTGAAACCCAACGTAAACAAAATCAATTATGGTATTTCTACAAATATTCTTAAATGTCTATAATTGGTAACAGAAGCCATTGGTTTATACCAACAGCTTTCCATACTTCTCCAATTCACTCTCGTGTGGTTATGTGTGACGTCATGAGATGCGGTGCGATTTTCGCTTCTAGCGTCTTATATACACGTGTTTATCGTTGCTTAGAAATTATCTATGTAAACAATGACAGACCATCATCACTGTCGTGTCCGTATATTGCTTAATATGTTGTAATTGACATCTTTGATAATGGCTCATGTAAGCCGAAAGGTTAGATTGTATTAAAAAAAATATGGATCAATATTGTGAATTTCTTTCTTCATTCAACGATAATGTTATTAAACTTATCAGACGTTACGAAAAAAATTTACAGAAAATAAATAGACAACACTTGTCTATATTATTTAATGAAACGTGCATGAATGAAAAGATGCTGCCTAAATACACACACACACACTATATATATATATATATATATATATATATATATATATATATATATATATGTGTGTGTGTGTGTGTGTGTGTGTGTGTGTGTGTGGGAGTCCCGTACACTGCCCTTTAGAGCGTCGGGCCAGACTCACTACGCTAGGCTTTACTTCTGTGGTTTATGTGGGAAGTGGATTTTTACGGAGTTGCTACCCCTTCTCCTCGACTGATTGTCAACCAAGGCGAGGGAGACCAGTCACTTCTGATATTTAACCCATACATGGCAGGAGAGGAGATGGATTCATATCATTCATTCAGTTGGATTTCGCACTAGGCAAGGCGATAACCCAAACGCCACGCGTACATTCAAATATATCGATCACGGGTCACATAAACCATTAGGGTCGTAGGGACAACACGTCTACTGCAGCCATAGCAGTGGTGGGTCTTGGGCAAGATAGTCTGACGGAGCCCAACTCTCTTCAGTTTGGTTTGAATCCAGAATTTTTCTTTTAGACTGGTTACCAATGTTATAGAGCCAAATCTGTCTTTCTCTTTGCCAATAGCTCGTAAGTATAGGAGATGTATTCATGCTTTGTTCAAGTGTATTTGTAGGTAAGTAAATGTAATGAACACAACTGGAATTCGAAATCGGCTCTCCTATTTCTTTTCGAACCGCTATCTATTACACCACCACACATCCACAACCTATCTATCTATCTATCTATCTATCTATCTATCTATCTATCTATCTATCTATCTATCTATGTGCGTGTGTATCTCTCGCTCACTATATATATAAATATATATATGTATGTGTGTATGGGCATGTGCATGTGTGTGTAAAACTTCAGATATGAATAAAATATATGTACTTGCAAAGACAATATAAATAAAAGAGAAATGTTCTTTATCAACGCGTTTTTTCCCTTTAAGGCGCATCACATTTCTTTTGCAAAAGTTCCTCAAGCGAATATATAAAAGACAAAAGGAAAATTTTTTTTTATTAATGCGCTTTGTCCCTTGAGGAACTTTTGGAAAAATAAATGTCATGTGTCTTAAAGGGACAAAACGTATTACTAAAGAAAAGTTTTCCTTTTGTCTTTTATATATATATGTATGTATATTAATAAAAAGAAAGAACAGTAAGATATATAATCCGGTGTTCTTATAGATATTTTTATTTTTACAAAATAGTGCTCAATGTAAATTTACAGAGCATTAATATTATAAGTTAATAGACTTAAAATATGGTTTTTCGCTACACAGTTCCAACCATGTTTCAAAAATGGAAGCTAAAAGCCCCTAATTTAATTTTGTACTTAAATTAAAGACATTACTTTCATTTCATCCTCAAGCGAATTTTTAAGTACAAAATTAAATTAGGGGCTTTTAGCTTCCATTTTTGAAACATGGTTGGAACTGTGTAGCGAAAAACCATATTTTAAGTCTATTAACTTATAATATATATATATATATATATATATATATATATAGTTTTAAGGGATGCTATAAAATTAGTTAAAATGCTCAATATCAAGGATAGAGCTTATGTAAATATAAACGTGGACAGTGGGGTTAACGCTCAGACGCGACAGTCTCTTTCATGCTAGACGCAATCGGGAGGCCATGTCTGGTGATTGCGTTTAGCCTGAAACAGACTTTTCCACACACACACACACACACACACACACACACACACATATATATATATATATATGTGCGTGTGTGTGTGTGTGTGTGTAATAACAGCATTCCATAGATCAAATCTTCACCTACAAAACATTATCTTACACTTTTTCGCGGCAGCAATGAAGTTGTCAGAAAAATCTTGTCCGCGCCGTTCATCTTTCGTCAACACGTACGTGGCTTATCACAAACGTTAAAAATTGTGAAAAAGTTTAACAAGTCTCATAGAACAATAAAGAAAAGTAGCTGAAAACATTGCCAAGATAAGAACAAAGGGAACAAAAACTGTCTTTTTAAAATGACACACACACAAAAAAAAAAAAAAAAAAATTGAGAAAATTTAAAGGCAAGAAACAAAATAAGACCAAAATATATCGAAGGAAACGGATGTTGCGAATGTAAATAGAAAAGACACAGAAGATTAAAATGATTAGTAAAAGACACGAAAACACCCAAACTGCCATCTTTAGTCAAAGAATATGACTTTTAAAAAATCATTTCCCCCTAAGTAAGACAATATCGCCACTAAGACGTAAGTGGTTGCTGAGTCTTAGAGAATATGATAAAAAATAACACTATTAAGAACAAGAATTAAGAAAACATAAGATAACTATTGTCATTGCATTTTGAAGATAAAAACTGACTGGGAAGCAAGAAGACTTCTACTAGCTAGAAATGCGATAGAAGAAACTGTTAGCTACATCTTACGACTACATCTTGCCATTTTAACTTTAAAAGGATGAGAATTTGCCGCCAATATACTACTGCGCTTAAATTCTTCAAGTCTAGGTACCATAGAGGAAAATTGATTAAAAAAATTACCATGAATATATTTATAGAAAAGGCACTGAAAAGCTACATTATGATGGTAGGAAAGTGACTGAATGCTTGGTCAGGACCAATAACATAGCAGATTCTTTTTGGATTTTATGAAGAATCTCTAAATATATAGCAGCAGCACCAGACCAAGTGTGGCAGCAATATTCAAAGCAAGGACGAATGGTAGACTTTTAAATATCTAAGATAGACTCTAGAGAGAAAAATTGTCTAGCGCGAAACAGTGAACCAACTTTCCTAGCAGCAGACCTAGCAATAGATTCAAAATAACCTTTGACTTCATGGCAACCATAGTCGGAGAAGGCACAATGAATCGCTCTCCTAGAGGTTAGCATATAACACTGGAAAGTCGAGTAATATTCACAGTAAATATTGTAAGCAGTAAAATTATAAATCCTTTCATAGTTGATGGCTTCAGGATAATTGCAAGGAATTATTGTGATTTCTTGGACAATACGTTTTGTTGTTTGTTTGTTTGGTTGGTTGGTTGATTTTTAGTGGTATAGGAGCTTTAAGAGCTTTTCTTCACTTTCTGCAAAGCTGATTCACGTTCAATCTCTCCAAATAGGATAAAAAGGTTTCAAAGACATGACCTTATTATAAATTAGTCCAAACCTTTTCCAAAAGACATCCAATCGAAAACTTCAGTCAGTTTTGTGCCATGCGTGATTCACGCTTAGGCGATCATGTATATATTATCTTGGTTGCCAATTCTTTCAGCGGTAGACCAGTTGCTATCCCGGTCTGTCCTGCTATTTACCCATAGCTGGGGAAGGAGAAGAGGATTCATACCTTTCTCACATAAGTGAATGTAATGGATTCGATTGGAATTCGAACTTGGCTCTCCGATTTCTCAATCCGAGCCGCTATCCATTACTCCACTGTGCCTCCAACCGAAAACTTACCATCCATAGTTAAAAGAGTTGTGTGTAAGAATGGAAAAAATATTCAAGCAAAGATCTTTGAGAAGCAATGAAAATTACTGCAAGTAATGTTAAAATTAAAACAGCAGAAAAATCGATGAATAAAAGACTGATGAAGTTTATAGAATGTCAAAGAGCCTATATTAAAATATGAAATATCTTTAATAAGAAATAGACAGGGTATCGCGAGACATGAACAGTGGAACGAGAACAGATCGATATACACATGAGGAAGGCCGGAGAGCGCAACAACAGAAACGTTTTGATAACAACAACAAAGATGAGGACAATAGTCTGAACATAAATAGTGTAAATAAATAATAAAATAATTTATTCAGGGATATTGTGTTAATCAGATATATTTTAAGACATTTTTATGTTTATACATTCTTTTTATAGATACAAATATTTAAGTAAATGCTCTGTTTATAATAAACAGTATCTAACAACATTTACCGGTCTGAATGTCCGAGAAATTTTCACAGAAAATCTTCGTCCTCCGACAGGAATCGAACCTGTATCCTATACGGAACCGTCATATAGTTTGACATGGCTTTAACCGATTTGGCCACAGAGGAGCGTTCGGTTAGCAAAGGTCGATTTTACTGTCTTTAAACTACAATCTTCCATGATTCTCTCACGTACATTCATATCTGTATCCAAATATAAACAAATGACGTCACACATTATGAAATGGACAAAGTCCGATAATTATTTTAAGACATTTTTATGTTTATACATTCTTTGAGCAGATATGAATGTACGTTGTCTGTAGCCAAATCGGTTAAGCCACAAGATGTCGTATGCTATTCTAGCACTTTGCAAAGGTGTCGCATGCTGGATAACAAGAAGTCTCCTTCCCATCGACCATGATATGATTCGAACCCGGAAAGTAAACTTTCTAATCACCCCTATATATATATATATATATATATATATATATATATATATATATATATATATATATATATATATATATATATATATATATATATATATAACGCATCCTTTATGATGTAGCCTCTAGGTGACTGCTCACTGCTCTATCGCTACTACCAAAAAAAATGCTCGGACGAATTACATTCCTTGGTTCTGCCGGGTCTGACCTTCACGGCTAGGACCCGACATGACATTTACATAGTAGCAAACCATTCCCTCCGTATTCCATAGGCGAGAAGTTCCATTGAAACGGCTTCTTCCCGCGAACCACTGCTCTGTGGAACCGACTCCCAAAATGACCTTTCCCCTATCACTATAATTTTAACCTGTTCGAGTTAACTGTTGTATCCCCCTCCTATCTATATAAACTACCCTTTAACAAAAACCTCTACCTCGAGTGTCTTCCATGCCTTATACAGGTTGAACGTTACTGTAAAAAAATTATATAAACTAATATAAAGATTCGAATTGAAAATGGTTGTCAGTATTGCTTTACACCGGAACAATAAAAAGAGAGAATTTCTTTGTCATCAGAAATTATTTCTTTTGAGTCGGTTTCGGTCATTTTAAATAAAGTTCATTTTTATTTTTTTTATTCTTTTTTCTCAATTTCTTATCTTTAATTTTCCTTCATTTGAAATTTAAAATAAACTTTCGTCGCATCAAAAACCTGATATATATATATATATATATATATATATATATATATATATATATATATATATATATAAATATATATCACACCTCATAGTCGCCATTCGAAACAGCTGTCAAACTCGTTGTTCATGTCTTACAAGATTTATATATTTAACATATGCATTGATGCTCATATTGTGAAAGAATCTAGTTATTGCCCAAGAATTGCATTTTATAGTTAAAGAATCAGAATCAGAGAGGAAAAGAAATAAAAACACTTTGTACGCGGGGAAGAAGCATTGAACATGCAAATGACATATTCTCTATTATTACCCCCCCCCCAAAAAAAAAATGAGAAGAAAGCAAGAACAGAGGTAGTATAAACTACTGCAGGCTTCATTAAATCAAGAATATTAAACATGTAAGAAGGTTTAATATCACTTGAATGGCTGAATCGGCCATTCGGTATTAGTGCGTATCAAAAGTATTTTCTTTTTTTCAAAAACCTTTACTATAAAGTTTTTTTCTTTACATCTTAAAACTATCATTCTGCAAAATGATCTGTATTATTGTATACATCACATCATTATCAATACTATAGAGCTGTATCTGGAGCACATAATGAGGAAAGAGGGCTTGGAAAATCTGATACTCACGGGACAAATCGAGGTTAAAAGAGACCGAGGAAAAACGGCGCATAACATATCCTTCTATTTATAAATAGCTAATGAGTATTGGAGGTGGATTCATACCTTGTCCAAGGGTATTTGCACGTAAGTGATTGTAATGAATACAACAATAGGAATTCGAACTCGGTTCTCTGATTTCTGTTCGATACGCAATCCATTACATCACTGCGCATCCACCATATCTATCTATCTATCTATCTATCTATCTATCTATCTATCTATCTATCTATCTATCTATCTATCTATGAGTGTGTGTCTCTCTCCTCACTAAATATATATAGAGAGAGAGAGAGATGTGTGTGGGGGGGTATGTATGTGCGTATATATATTTACAAAATGGATTAAATCTGACAAATTCTTAAATTTATATATATATATATATATATATATATATATATATATATATATATATATATATATATATATACAGTGATAATAAGAAGACAGAGACTTTAATTATCCGAAAACCTGGTTCGCGAATTCACGGACCAGGTTTTCGTTCTGATAAGATGAACATGTCGGTGTTCACGTAATAAAAATTATAAACAAAATAGATAATTGATGTCTCCGTCTTGTTATCATTATAATGCTCTGTAGTCTACATTGAACTCTCCCTGAATTTATATACTCCTCGGAATTATCCCTCCAGTCACAAACTGGTAAAACGTATATATATATATATATATATATATATATATATATATATATATATATGTTTCATTAAAAATGACAGACAAGGTACTACGTTTAAGCTTTTGTGTTCGAACAAGAGCTTTCTTTTCTGTCGTTTTTAATGAAACATGCATAAAGGAAGGATTGCTGCCTAAATATACAACGATATATATATATATATATATATATATATATATATATATATATATATATATATATATATAACGCATCCTTTTTGGTGCAGCCTCCAAGTGACCGTTACATGTGATATCACCGAAGACTATTTAAAACTTCCAGCTGTCTAAAGAATACCATGATGTCGACACAACATTGGTTCTTGAAAAGGACTGAGACGGTTCGAAGTACAAACAACAGCACAGTTTATTCACAATATTCATCTTAATACGCAACACCTTATACGAAATTTTGGATGAATACTTGCTTCCTAAATATACCTTATATATATATATATATATATATATATATATATATATATATATATATATATATATATATATATATATTAACTGATTTAAAAATATGATTCTTTCGCTACATAAGAGTTCTCATGTTTCAAAAACGAATCTAGGCTTATTCTAAAATTCGCTTGATGATTAAACAGGACTAAGGCTTTTAATTTAATTATATAATTAAATTTGAGGTTTTTACCTTCGGTTTTTGAAACTTGGTAATTCCTGTGTAGCGATGGAACCATATTTTTAAATCAGTTAATTTATAATATTTATGCTCTGTAAATTTACATTGAGCACTCTTTTGTAAAAATAAAAATATCAATAAGAAAACCGGATTATATATCTTACTGTTCTTCCTTTTTTTACTAATATATATATATATATATATATATATATATATATATATATATATATATATATATATATATATATATTCATCTATGAGGGAAATGCATTCAATGCCATAATGAAGGACAGGTATTACATAAAAGTTTAGTAATGTTTAGTTTATTTCTAATTAAATTTTCCTGTTAAACTCGACAATACTTTTTATAATTCCCGGAATGTTCTGAAATATTCTCGGGCTGACCCACTTGCCCATATCTGTATTTTAATGACAAATATTTGAATATTGGATTTGGGAAGTGAATCGAGCCGAAAACCTTTCAGCGCCCCTACCCAATACCTACATGGATAATCATCTAGGGATAAAACCACGTGTACACACAATGGAACTAATAATATCAAAAACGGACAATTACTCCTACGAATGTAAACGCATTTGTACATAGACACACGTGTTGTCAGAGACACTAACCAGGTTACTATCTGATCTAAAAGCAAAACAAAGATCTCTTTGAATAGGCACAACAATGGCGTTCATGTCCGCTGCGTACCAACAACACGTCTCTTATAACATCGTTAAATAATCAGGCCTTCATAAATACCTGTGTTCTTTTGTACAGCCGACTGATACTTATATGGACAAGAACAGCAAAGAGCTTACCATTTACGACTTTTTTTTTTTTTTTAAATGAACGGAACTTATTTCTTTATAAGTTTCCTTACAATCAAAAGTATTCGTTGAGAGAATTACTGGCATCGGCTTAATGGCGGTTATAAAATAAATCCCGCCATAATTATTTTGGGATCGAGATTTTACATCGACAGTTGTACAGAAAAGAATATTCCGGAGAGCCACGTCTCTATAGAGTAGACTCCAAGAAGATGATTGCACGATCGTTACACTCTTAAAATCTTCAAATCCAGGGTCAACTGTTGTCTTTCCTACATGGTCTGCGCTTCTTATCTCTTACACAACGACATAATTCAGTAACTCTCTACCTTGAGTAGCGCTTGGGCCTTGTATTGGGTGTACAGTTAGTAAAAAAAAACAATTCGACCCTGGAATTATTTTCCTTATTTTTGTCAATTAATTATTCCAACTTTGATTTGATATTTACAGTGTAACCCGGATATAAGAGAAATCCGAATATAAGAGAGATTTTATCTGGTCCCAAATTAGAGCCTGTGTTAATGTATATAAAATAGACCAAATCCGGATATAAGAGAAACCCGGATATAAGAGACTTCTTCTCTGGTCCCGACAACTCTCTTATATCCGGGTTACACTGTATTTAGCAAAACAGTCTAGTTGATTATAAATAAATCAGAATCTATATCACATTATAGATTTTGCTTCTTCCCTGCCATTATATTAGATAAATAATGGACCATTCCGTTTTTATTACGAGTAAAATAGAAGCAAATGATTAAATGCTGCTTAATTTTAGTGAGAAAAAGAAAGAATACATAGTTACAAGAAAAAAGAAAGAGAGGAGGAGGCGTGAACATTCTAATATGTTTACCTTCAATGGAATATAAGGCATTGTGAATTTTGTAACCTTTCATTTGTAACCTTTTACTTTTTTAAATAATAACCCGCATTCATACTTATGAGTTGCAATAATTTGTTAAGGTTAATAAGCTCAAATATTTAACGATGCAATATCTGTCTATGTTGCTAAGATGAGGTATTGTAATTATTTAAAATATTTACTATTACGGTGGAGTAATGAATAGCAGCTCGGATTGAGAAATCGGAGAGCCGAGTTCGAATTCCATTTGGATCCATTACGTGCTAATACCCTTGAGAAAGGTATGAATCCTCTTCTTTGTCTGCCAGCTATGGGTAAACAGCAGGACAGACCGGGTTTTATAGGCATGGATAGCAGCTGGTCTACCGCAGAAAGAAATGGCAACCTGCTGTAAGAAAGAAATCTGCCTCGTCAGTCATATATCGAAAGATAAATGATCGTCTAAGAGTGTATCACGGCATGGCACATAACTGATTGACTTTTTTTTCCTGAATTTCGTTGCCATATTCACGACGTTTCGGCCGTTCTTCAGGTGATTAGAATTTCGAAGTGAACCCTTTATTACGTCCATCGGGAAAGATTGTTCTAGTTCCACGTGTCATGCCTCTTCCGGATGTCGGTTATCTCCCTTTAACTCAACTCTCCAAGATTTTGTTCACCTCTGCTGTAGCCAGGTATAGAATACACAACACTTTAAGTCAAGTCACTGGATTCAACCAACGCTTTTATCCACTGGGTCATGTGTCCTTTCAACTGGTGAATTTCCACGGTTATTTTATAGTCATGGTACTCGACATAATCTTATTCAATCATTAACTTAAGAATTAGAATGCATCAGAAAATTCAATTAGAGAAACCGTGAAATGTTCACAGGTACCGATAGGATTACTCTATTTCTATAATTATCTATATTTTATTAAAATGACTTTTGCGTAAGTACTCAATCTCCTCAACTAGTTAAGTGGATTTCCTATGGTAACGATCACTAATAACAGGCGTTTTCCGTAGCTTTCGTTTCTAAACAGTAATTTTCAATACTTATCCAACATGCTTCGGTGATTGAGAAGGCCACACCACTAAGCTAATCTTAGTCTTCTTAAAACCATTCATTTATAACTTTTCATAAACCATTCCAACAGGATTTTCGAAAGTATGTTTCGGGTCGGTGTCTTGCTGGAAGATTGATTGGTTGATTTGTTTAACGGCATATCAACTCCTTATGGGTCATTTAATGCTGAAATTTAATTTTCTTGGGAGTTTTGTTATTCTACTTTCACAGTTGAATACATGGTAGATGATACTCAGCTTTCGTGTACATACATGTTTGTGTGGATATGATTACGAGAGATAATGTTATGTGTTTTATGTTGTAGTTTTGTTGAAGTTATATTTGAAATACACTTTTATTTCTTTAAGAAATTTTAAAATATTAATGTCGTGAAAGAGTTCTTTCATGTTGGTGGTTTGATTTTGTTTACCGGCATATCAACACCTTTATGGGTTATTTAATGCCGAAATCTAAATAATTTGAACACAATTTTATGGGTTTAACTAAATATATTTTGAACGCAATTGTATGCGTTTAATGTACAGATAGAATGTATTGCTGATCATTTTGCTTTAAAAATGTATTGTTTAAATTACCAGCAATACATTTTTATATATAAAATAAAAATGTATTGCTGGTAATTTTACATTAAAATATATTTTATACTTTCATAGTATTTTGTTTTTTGTTTAGGGGTTCACTATTTTTTCATAGCTTGGACCCTAACAGATTCTAAACCTCTGCTCAACGTACATCTGGTAACAGCAATTACGAGGTCGTTCAACACTCCTCAAAAGCTCCAATCTGCTGCTGGATGTAGTTTATCGTCATACCCAGGACTTGTTGGAAGATAAATCATCTACCAACTCTAAACTGAACAGCAGGTAGTAAAATATATTTCCGAAAGAATCTATTAATATTTTAGCAATTCCTTTTACCCTTGATGACTTTCGCAGTATCTGTTGAGCTAAAGTAGCCTTATAAAATGATAAGACTCATACCGTGTGTTTCTGTTGCCACTTTTGACAGCATGCGCCGTGTCCATTTTTTTCTACAAGCACAATGTTTTTGTCTAACGTTCTAAAAGTTAAATTTTGTTTTATCTGACCAAATAATTATTCCAGTAATCATTTGACTGAAGCAAAAAATGTTAGCAAATGCTAAAACGAACGATTCCGTATATACTTCCATCAATAGTCGCTTTTTTCGTGGAACTCGTTGCATGTTGATCTAATGGATTGTTGACACGTTTACATATATTCCAACGTTCTTTACGATACATTCTTCGCTTGGATATCATTTAATCTCAATTTCAAGTTGAGTGAAATTTCCCCTCTGATTTTAATCACCTCACATGTTGAATTCTTCTTTAGAAACTCCCGATCTTGCAAGCGTTGATATGGTATCAATCTATTTCTATTTGCAAACGATTAGTAACAAAATGGAACGGGGTGTGACAATTCTCAAAATTTCCTTTTCCGAATTGATAAGCCTCAAATAATTTCTTTTTCAGGGTTTTTCAGATTTCGTCGTAATTTATATATGCCTTGTACAGTGAATGTGGGCATTAAAATAGGAAGTGAGTATAAGAATAGATCAATTTTAACTAACACTAATTGATTATATAAATGTCATCAAATCAAACCCAGAATGGTTAATCGGAGAAAAGAAAGAAATAATATAATACTTTTTCGATATATATATATATATATATATATATATATATATAATATTTTTTTAAAAATATGATTTCTTCGCTACATAAGAGTTCTCATGTTTCAAAAACGAGAGCCGAAACCATCAATATAATTATTAAAATTAAGTTGAATCAAGGTGTTGGGTCCCGTTTCATTCTCAAGCGAAAATTTAGGAATAAGCTATCTTGTGATCTGCGCGTGTTTATAAGTATGGTCCATTGCAACATTAATTACTATGGAAACGTCTGGGCCGGCCATCTTGGTTTATATATATATATATATATATATATATATATATATATATATATATATATATATATATATATATATATATATACACATATATATATATAAAGGGTTTTCAAATAACTTGGACAGATTTTAAATGTGAATTAAGTTTAGGCGTCTAATGATTTTTTCTTTTTCTTTCAGATTCAGAAGACATTTGGGCAATATCATTTTTCACACATAATTGCCATGACGTAAATAACATGATCCAACAGAGAAATAAATAAATTTTCACAATGAACACTAATTTATTTACTGCTGACTTTGATCCGTCTTAATGAAACACCATATATATATATATATATATATATATATATATATATATATATATATATCAAATATACGGTGCAGTTCAATTTATATTACATGAATCATTCATACAAAAAACAGATATTGAAGTTAATGATATAAATGGCGAGAATCCATCTTCGCAAACAAATTTAATAAAGTACATTAACCCCGAACCTGTAGATGAATATTATGATCCTTGTTTATAAATTCCAGTTGCATAAGGTCTTTTTTAATTTTTTTTTACAAGTTTTCTTCTGTGCATACAGACATCATCAGGTATGAAAATAGATTTGTTTTTTACATCCCGGTAATAACAAGACAACGAAAGAATAGATGTAATCCAAAATATGTTTTCAGAAATGTGTTATTGTTAATTGTAAGAAATTTTGGAGCGTGCGGTCGCAACGCTGAAGTTGAATTTTTAAATTTTAAGATTGTGCGTTTTTGTACTAATATGGTAGTAGGAGAATTCTTTTGTACTTGTAGGTTTTTCAGTCAATGTGGCATGGACTAAATTGTTCAATTAATAGAGGAATGTCACAGTTATTATCCGAAAGTTGCACGTCGGATCAGTTATTTAATAATAATTTGATTATATATATATATATATATATATATATATATATATATATATAGATAGATAGATAGATAGATAGATATAGATATGTGTGCTACAGTTCAAAAGTTTGAAGCCACCCCAGATTTATTAGGGGATGAACTTGACCGAAGAGTAAAAAACAAAAATATCTTAGGGTCATTGAAAAAACAGAATGAAATCAATTATCAAACTTAGACTTTGAGAAACTTTTGCAACGAATGCCAAAAATTTAGTCTAAAGGGGGATATTTTGACGAGAGCAAAATTTCATCACAAAATGCTTCTTTTTTGTCATAATAAAATTTCTAAAAAAAAATAAATCATGTCTCACTTTTTTAACCATGTATAATAATTTTCAATTATTTAAAGTACAAAAAAAAAAAACCCATTTTGGGCCAATTTAAAAAATTACGAGGGGTTACCTAAAACTTTTAACCTGTAGTGTATATAAGTAAAAAATTCAGATATAAAATATATCCGTCAAAGGACAATATGAATAAAGACAAAAGGAAAAGTTATATACGTGTTTCGTCATCTGAAGGACTTTATCAAGACAAATGCGTGAATATAGGATGTTCCAAATAACTTGGACCGATTTTAAATGTGAATTAAGTTTAAGCGTCTCGTGATTTTTTTCTTTTTCTTTCAGATTTAACAACTTAAGTCTTTGGAAATTTCAATCATGGAAAGATTAACGATCAAACAATGTGTTAAAGTTATCGAAGCTTATTACAAAAATGGACGTTCGAACAGAATTTGAATGAGAATTTCCCATGTCGCATCATCTCTCGAAACAGCAAAGTCAATTGGCCACCTCGATCGTGCGACGTGACGCCTTTAGATTTCTTCCTTTGGGGTCATCTCAAAAGTAAGGTCTATGCCAACAAGCCAACAACAATTCAGCAGCTGAGGGATGAGATAATAAGGCATATTGAAATCAAGGAGCATCTATGCAGAGACGTCATTAAAAATGTTGACCATCGAGTGGAAGTGTACCGCCGAAGCCTTGGCGGACATTTGGGCGATATCATTTTGACATATAATTGCCATGACTTAAATAATATGATCCAATAGAGAAATAAATAAATTTTCACTAATAACACTGATTTATTTACTGCTGACTTTGATCCGTCTTAATGAAACACCCTTATATATAATCCGTCTTAATTAAACAACCTTGTATATAATCCGTCTTAATGAAACACCCTTTATATGTCTTGAACAATACAAAATGCTCAAAATTAAAATTTCAGACGCACTAAGTTGTATATTAATATTTTTTTAATTAGGTTCCTCAACTAGTTTCAGCCAGCATGGCCATCTTCAGGAGAAACAATTCCTCCTTATTAGTAGCAGTGAAGTACAGGGTGAATGACTGTCTCTCTACTTTTCCATATTATGATGTAAATAAGATCCTAGTGAGTGTAAAACAGAATCAATTATAAATTATATTTATAATGCTTTTATGCTTTATAATCAGTAGGATTTACATCATAAAAGTAAAAGATACGAATCTATGTCTTCTTTCATAATGGTTTGAATAGCAAAGCAGACTAAGCTCTTTCGTTTTGGTTGGTAACCACTCTATGCGAAAGAAAACCGCGAATTCAAACCTGAGGAGAGCTGTTTAGAGACTTCGTACTCCATTTTGGAAATAGTGGTTCGTTCCGCACAAACTTTCACCACTATATTCTGTTAATCACTAAGTCCTGGGTATGACGATAAACTACATCCGACAGCAAGGACTCTGATCGAGAGATTGGAAGTTTTGAGGATCGTGGAACCACCTCTTAACTCCTGTTGTTCCCAGATTCACCCTGACTAGGAGTGGTAGCACCTGTTAGGGTCTCAGGTATGGTCAAATAGTTAAGCCCCCAAACTGGAACCAAAACACTATGAAAGTATAAAAATATATTTTCACCGTAAAAAATACTAGGAATACATTTTTCTAAAAAATAAAACTAATTACAAGTGATACATTAAAAAAACAAACAAACCCAGCAATACATTTTTGTAAAGAAAATTACTAATGCACCCAAGAAAATTAAATTCCGGTATTAAATGACCCATGAGGATTTGATATGCCGCTAAACAAACAAACAAAATATCTATAATTACAGGCATATAATTGCGTTCAAAATATATTTAGTTGAAGGCATAAAATTGTTCGAAATATTTAGATTTCGGCATTAAATAACATATAGAGGTTGATATGCCGCTGAACAAAATCGACCGTTAATTCCACATACGACGGCAGAGTCTATCACCATATACGCTTCCTGGGTACGATGATAGACTACATCCAGCAGCAAGGCCTCTGATCGGGATGTTTTGAGGAGCGTTGAACAACCTCTTAATTGCTGATGACAGCACCTGTTAGGGTCCCAGCTATGGGCAAATAGTTAACATTCAAACAAAAGGAAAACACTATGAAAGCATAAAAATAGATTTTTATACTAAGATACGAGCAATACATCTAAAAAATATATATAACCAGCAATACATTTGACTCTCGACAAAAATCCTCTTTACGCCAATCAAGCCTGATCTAAAAACTGATTTCTTCCAAAGAATACAGATTCTATTCAGACGGACCTATTCTAAAAATCTTGTCGGCATTAGATAACCCATAGAGGTTGATATGCCGTAAAACAAAATAAACCAAACCAAACAGACATATACGGATAGGTGCAAAAGTAGGTATACAGTAATGAAAAACAAATCGTATTGTGTTGAATATACAAACATATCAATACGTGTAATACTTACTGTATATCTACTTTTGCAGACCCTGTGTGTGCGTAGAACCCCTGGAATTTGCAATCCCGAATGTCCATCTGATGGAGAAAAACGCGCTAAAGTATTTTAAGTTCTAATATCGCAATTATTTCGTAGAGAAAAAAAGAAATCGTACAAAATCGAGAGAAACATAAAAGAAAAAGGAAGTATAAATGGCGTCAACAAACTATTAGGTTGGTGCAAAAATAATTTCGTTTTCTAACATATGTTACTATGTGATAAAACGAAATTATTTTTGCACCAACCTAATACTTTTGATCAGAAGATTGTGTACTTTGTCGAAAGGTGAATGTATTTTTGGAGATATGTACTAAAGAGAGAGTGAGACACAGAGAGATAGAGTGAGTGAGGGAGGGAGGGAGGGAGGGAGGGATGAGGAAGGATTGTGAGTATGATTACCTTTGTGCTATGAAACTGCGAAGTAAATTTGCCAGCAACTTGACTGGTGTGTCCATGCGCGATTGTGCTTACATCAAGGCGCCGCCATTCGTTTGGATGAGTGGACATGTTTACACACTAGCGTGTGTCCATGGCTCTTTTTCTTATGCACGCGTGCGTCTGTGTGTGCTCAATAATCTTGGAACACAAGACTAATCGATTAATGCAAAAGTCGATAACGACGAGGAAAAGGAAAAACTGTAAAGTCGGGGGGGGGGTCTTTAAAAACAAACAAAAAAAAAACAAAGAGATATCTTGTGTACTTAGAACTGGGAATAATATGGAGAGTAATATTAGTACCAATAGTAGTAGCAACAGCAGTAGTAGTTGTAGTAGTGAAGCTGTAACTTAAATACTACTACTGCAACTACTATTAATAATAATAGTGGAGTTATACGTGAAATAATACTGATAATAGTTATAACTGATAATAATAATAATAATAATAATAATAATAATAATAATAATAATAATAATAATAATTGGAGCTTCAAATGGGCGTAGAGATGCAACTACAGCACAATACACCGGCTGAAACTGCAAAATACTTGAAAAAGACAGCAAAGACGAATGCAACCGACCAGATACAGAAGCAATGGCAAGATAAACCGCTTCATGGCCAATACTCTGCACGTATCAAACAAGCTGATGTAGACAAAACCCGTACCCATCAGTGGCTACGCAGTGCAGAGTTGAAAGTTGAAGGTTTTATCCTTGCTGCGCAGGACCAATGCTTGCTAACTAGGAATTATCAAGCACATATACTAAAATATTGTGTCAGCCCAAAATGCAGATTCTGTGATAAATATCCAGAAACGATTGATCATCTTGTATCAGGTTGCACGATGTTGGCACCCACTGAATATAAAACCCGATATGACAGAGTGGGCCAATATCTGCACTGGAAAATCTGCAACTTCTACGGGAAGGAAACTGAAAGAAACTGGTACCAACACCACCCAGGCCCGGTTACGGAGATAGGACCTGTTACAATTCTATGGGACTACACAATTCACACTGACAGAACAATCCAGGCCAACCGCCCAGCTATTGTTATTAAAGACCACAAACAAAAACGGTGCCTCCTTATTGATATGGCAGTTCCTGCTGACTGCAATGTATCTTTGAAGATATTCAAAAAGCTGTCAAAATACAAGGACCTTGAAATAGAGGTCTCGAAAATGTGGCGTATGGGAACATCAACAATCCCTGTTGTAGTTGGAGCCCTAGGACTGCTTGGAAAAGATTGCAGTAGACTAATTGCAGGGATTCCTGGAAGCCCATGCCTCAAGGAGATACAAAAAATTGTTCTGACAAGTACAGCCCACACTTTACGAAGGGCTCTATCTATCTAATTTTTTTTTTTGTCAGTGAAAAGTGTCATGATGCCATTTCTAACCTTAGGTCCCTGGGTGGGACCCGGAAAGAAATGTGTAAACGCCAGAAAGCGAAGAAAATAAAAATAATAATAATAATAATAATAATGGCAGTGCTTGAAGATTGTAATGTATCTTTGAAAATCTTCAAAAAACTATCAAAATACAAGGATCTTGAAGTGGAAATCTCAAAAATGTGGTAGATGAGGACATCAATAATTCCAGTTTTAGTTGAAGTCCTCGGATCGATTGGAAATAAATTGAAAATGCGATAGGTTCATGGAAAGGATATCCAAATGACCATCTTGTGTCAGGTTGCACGGTGTTAACACCCACTGGCTATGAAACTCGGCATGATAAAGTGGGCCAATATCTGCACTGGGAAATGTACAACTTTTACGCGAAGGAAACTGCAATTGTATGATCATCACCCAGAGCCGGTTACAGACATAGGACCTGTAACAATTTTATGGGACTTTACAATACACACAAACAGAACAATCAAAACTTATCGCCTAGACATCGTGATCGAAGACTACAAAATGAGAATTTACCTTCTTATTGATATGGCAATCCCAGCAAAGTGTAATGTATATTTGGAGATCTTAAAAAAAAAAAATCTATCAAAATACAAGGATCTTGAAGTGGAAATCTCACAAATGTGGCAGATGAGAACATCAATGATTCCAGTTATAATTGGAGCCCCCGGATCAATTGGAAATAGACTGGAAACGCGATAAACTGATGGGAAGGATTTCTGGTTGGCCATGCCTGAATGAAATACAAAAAAGTGTACTCACAAGTAGAGCTCACACCTTACGAAGAGCTTTATCTATGTAAAATGAGTGTGAAGCTGTTGTTTCTTTCACAAAAGTGATCAGTGGAAAATGTCATTTCTGAACTTAGGTCCCTGGTTGGGACCAGGAAAGAAATGTGTATACAAAAGAAATCAAAGGAAATAATAATAATAATAATAATGAACATCATCCTAAACCTGTAACTGAGTAAGAAAAATTAACCATTTTATGGGATTTTCTTGTGAACACAGGTCGAACAATCAAAGCAAACACACTAGGTGCAATTGTTAAAGGTCACCAACATGGAGTTTGTCTGCTGATCGGCATTCGTGTATATGCGATTGCAATGATTCTTTTAAACAATTCCGGAAGTTATGTAAATGCAAAGACCTGCAGAGAGAAATTGAATAAATGTGGCATCTTAGAGTAACTGTCATCCCTGTGATAGTAGGACCACTTAGACTTTTCCAATTATCATATTCAGAAATGTTTCAGTTTCTTTCTTAATGAAAGGAACTGAGACATTTCTGAATATGATACTTAGAAAAGCTTCTTTGTAAGAAGCCCAAAAATTAGTATTGATTAGCACTGCTTATGTATTACGGAGAACTCTGTCGGCATAGATCTAGGCAAGATGTGGCTGATTATTTTGTGTATATTTTGTTTTCCTTCTTGTTTGATTGACAAACGAAGACATTAACCATTTCTTGCGAAACTGTCTCTATTGCGTTTACATTTAGAAAAAACGAACAAGACTAGCACTAAGAGCATATCCAATTGTTTTAGATTAAAAGTTAAAGAACAAAATATTTGGTGCCATCAAAACATGTCTTCATTCGAAATTGAACAGAAATTCCTCAGATTTTGATTATGGAATTGAGTTTAGATGAAACAGAAATACGAAAAAAGAAAAAGAAAATATTACAGGGTGTATCTGAAGTCTTGGGCACATTTCAAGCCCTGATACCTGCTGAACTATGAATGGTATTAAGATGAAACTGGTACCATTTTAAAGCTAAATTCATTAAGTTTTTTGTAATGCTAATGTTTTTTTTTTTAATATTTTTTTCAGATTGAGTAATGGCGTTCACTCAACCGGAAAATGCGTTTTGCGTCCTTGAATTTGCAAAAACCGAATCATGGACAATTGTTCGACGTTCATTTCGCACAAAATTCCGAAAAGAGGCACAGAAAGGAAGTCCACGTCGAGATGGCATGGTAAATTCATGAAGGATGGGTGTTTGTGCCGAGCAAGAGAGCAGAACGCCCCTCAACTTCAGATGATACGGTTGAGCGAACTGCCTTCGAGCGGTGCCCCCGTAAATCGACCAGAAGAGCCAGTAAGGAACTTCAGCTTCCTACAGCAACTGTTTGTCCTGTCTTAAAAAGACGACTGCACATGACACTTTATAAGCTACAGTTAACGCAACAGTTGCAGGACACTGATAAACCAGCTCGTCGTGACTTTTGCAATGCTGGAACGCGTTTGGCATGAATTGGACTATCAGCTTGATGTGTGCCGTGTAACCGACGGTGTTCGCATTGAACATCTTCGAACATTCCATGTAATTGAGATTAAATTCTTTCAGAATATGTCAGTCGAATTTTTATATCCTTCATAGATTTCGAGATATTCAATATCAAAATGTGCCTAAGACTTTTGGAATACTTTGTATTATGAAACTACTACCGTTTCTTCTTTCATGAGCCATGCCCCTTCAAGACATGAGCGGTCATGGATCTCCACTATTTCTTATTCTCTTAGCTCATGGTAATATTTGTCTTGTTATTATCTCTCCTCCTCGATGTTCTGCCAAACATTTACGCATGCACGTCAGGTAGTTTACTCACTGTTTTACTCTTCTCCTCTTGACTTCGGTATATCCTGTGAGTATCAAATTCTCCAAGTATCATTTATGCATTTCAGAAATTTCAACTATTTTTTTTTCTTTGTCCTTTTTATTTTCTTCTTCTTTAAACCTTCATGATTGATATGTTCTGTCTATGGTATTCTCAGCATTCTTCTGTTGTTTCATCTTCCCTCTTCATCTGTGATGGAATTGCCCGGCATTCACAGCAGACAGCTATATTGTTGAAAATTCTTGACAATATCCAAAGAAGAATCTGCAGTGTTATAGGTCATAACCTGACATCCCGGTTTCAGTTCCTTTCCCACTGCCGTAATGTAACTTCCCTGTGCTTTTTCTATAAATACTTTCATGGTGATTGTTCTGATGAACTTTATGAACAAATTGTACATATGGGAACTAGTTAGGACCACATAGAGACTTTGAGGTATTATGGTGTCTGCATTAAGAATGGTAAGTAAGAATGTGTTGTTTTGGTATAAGTAATACTCTGGTATGTTTAGGTCAGTAAATGTGACCAGCATAAGATATGACAGATTGAAGACCAGCCTTCTCCTATCCCCCCCTTTTGGCCTTATGCCAAATTTTTAGATTTTTTCAAAATAAATATTACTTTTCACTATGTACCTAGACTTTATACATTTTAGAGCAGCACTAGATTGGCAATTAGGTCTCATCATTTTACAGTCGAAATGGCTAAATGGAACCGTAAATTCTATGCTAACAGTTTCTTCTATCACACTTCGTACTCGTGGAATTCTCTTCCGGCTTCTTGCTTTCCGGTCAACTTTAATCTTCAACAATTTAAACGCAATGTCAATTGTTATCTTCTGTCTTCTCAATCCTAGTTCTTTTATTGTCCTCTCTCCTTAATAGTATATTTTTCTCATATTCTCTAACTCTTGCGTCTTAGTGGTTTTATTGCCTTGTTTGGGGTGAAATGATTAAGAATCACTGCCATATAGGACGATCGATATTATATAGCTGTTCAGTACTCTTTTTTTTCCGTTTCTTAATATTCGTGTAGCTTTGTGTAGCTTTGTGTAGCCTCCAAAATCTGCTATTACTTCTAAAAATACTAATTATTTAGTATGCAGGCTTACATCGAATGAATCATGGGAAAAAAGAAAACCTATTTCTCAGGTATGGTTACGTATATAAGCAAGAAAATGCACAGATAATTCCTGAGGCTTTCAAGCCACTGTCACGAAGAATGACATTTATAATAAATCAATATATCATTAAGATCAATGAATTACAGGTCGTCTTCGACTTACGACCTATGCGACTTACAAATATTCAACCTTACGGCCACGACCCAAAACTGGCCACGTGTATGGAGATCATGCAAATGGTATGAAACATAAAGAAACGGTCAATATATATATATATATATATATAATACAATGATGTCGAAAGAAAATAGAAAGATTGCAAAATTAATTACATGCCAACTTACGACCAGATCGGTTTACGACCTGTCGGTCTTAAATAATCACATAAAAAATCACCAAAAAACAATTGCAGTAATGAAAATTCACAGAGTCGCTCTCATTCCAAAATGGTATATGTTGGGCTACGGCTTCTAGGGGTAAAGTCTGACACACTGATATTCACATTTATTTTTATAAATGATCCAGTATTTTACATAGGTTCCAATAAAATTTGTGTTTTTATATGAAAACCGCCCTATGAAAATTAAGATGTGGTAGAGTGCGGTGGGCGTATCATAGATTTTTGGGGTCCGTATCATGAATTGGGGGAGGGCAGGTGACCCTTGCAACAGCCCTGGTGGACGTAAGTCGACGACGATCTGTATAAGGAATAAAAAGAGGAAATCTGTTGGAAGCCGAAATGGCAAGAATAACTTTCATACTGTTGAAGTAAAAAAGGGTTCAAATAAACCTATATGAAAAGAGATTTTGCAATGATATCCTTTTGGCAATGATAGCTATCAGGAGGCATACGACTGGCCACCTACCTTGAGTATTATACATTCATATAAAAAAAGAAAACAGCAACATAAGGGGCGGGGAGGGGTTGCTGAAAAGTGATCAGCCTAATCTACTTGGCAAAACATGACCAAACATAATTTATAACGTTAATAAGGTGAAGTAGTGGATAGCAGCTCGGATTGAGGAATCGGAGAGCCGAGTTCGAACTCCAGTCGAATTCCGTTTACCAAGGGTATTAGCACTTACCCCCTAATACTCTTGGGAAAGGTATGAATCTTCTTCTCCACCCTCAGCTATGGGTAAATAGCAGGACAGACCGAGTTCTGTAGCCTTGGATGGTAACTGGTCTACCGCAGAAAGAAATGGCAACCTACTGCGGAAAAAAAAATCTGCCTCGTCAGTCATGTATCGAAAGATATATGATCACCTAAGAGTGTATCATGCATGGCACATAACTGAGTTTCACTTACGTGCTAATACCCTTGGGAAAGGCATGAATCCTTTTCTCCTACCCCCCCAGCTATGGGTAAATAGCAGGACAGACCGGGTTCTAGAGCCTTGGATGGCTACTGATCTACCACAGAAAGAAATGGCAACCTACTGCGGGGGAAAAAATCTGTCTCGTCAGTCATGTATCGAAAGATACATGATCGCCTAAGCGTGTATCACG
Source organism: Acanthosepion lycidas (assembly GCA_963932145.1). Classification (NCBI taxonomy): domain Eukaryota; kingdom Metazoa; phylum Mollusca; class Cephalopoda; order Sepiida; family Sepiidae; genus Acanthosepion; species Acanthosepion lycidas. Next base: position 73,123,009 of record OZ010593.1, on the reverse strand, counting down.
CATGGTACATAACTGACTGACCATCCATCCGATTGACCGCAGTCAAGATGGCAGGGTCCTTGTGAATTCCAGGATCCTTTTGGTTGTTGCATATTATGTGTTTCATGCGGAGCTACATTTTGAATCCAGAGTTATCATTCTCTCAAATTGGTTGCCAACCAATGACGAAGAGCCCAGCCGGGCCTAATACTTATTTAACCTATAACTGGGGACGAAGAAGTAGATTCATATTTACGTTAAAGTGAGTGTAATGAAACACGACTGGAATTCGAACTTGGCTCAGACAAGTACTCATTCCGAATCATTAACCACTACATCAGTCACGAGTGGCTACTAATCACATAGATCAAACAATATGACAATACAACTTCCAATCAAACTTCAGCTGTTAACTTCGTGTCAGTCTACAGACATTGATCCACCCTCAGATTTTCCAAAGACAGTATATTTACTAGATTCAGCCAGTACATCAAGTTTAACTTATCTGCAAGTAGCAACTGACGTACTAAATTTGCAAGAATTATACTAATGACCAGAAAGAAGAGCAAGTTTTTTTTTCCACCAGTTTGAAATTAAATATTGTATTATACTTAAGTATGGAGTGTTTGGAATTGTATTCATCTCAGGTCTCAGTAATTTCATTTACCAATTGAGCCAAGCCTGTAGAGAGCAACAGAGTGTATATGTATTAATATAAATTCAAGTATAGCCCTTCAAAATGATCCCCACCCACATCTAAAGCTTCTTGATATTCCTTTTCTTTTTAAAGCAAGTAAAAAGAATGAAAAAGTTGGTTTTTAAGGGTGGTTTGAAAAAAGAAAATGGCCGCTTAGTTTTTGTTCTCGAACATTCCCGCCCCGCCCTGCAGAGAAAAAAAATCTCACGAAGAAGACAAAGACGAAGAAGAAAAAAAGAGCGGACGAAAGAAAGTAGAAAAAGAAAAAAAAGAAAAAAAAAAAGAAGAGGAGGTGAAGATAAGGTGGGAGGGGCCGTGGTGCACATGAAAACCAGCTGAAGTAACATGGCCTCCTCAACATCATCAGCATCATCATCAGCAGCAGCAATAGTAGGAGTAACAGCACGAGGAGGAAGGAGAAGTAGAAGAGGAGGAAGAGGCTAAAGAAGACGTATAATCAGCTGTTTTAATTTGAACGGAGAGCTTCGAGTGGACGGGTTGGTGCGCATTTGACAAACGCACACTCACGAATAGGCAAACGCACACACACACACACACACACACACACACACACACAGAGAGAGAGAGAGAGAAACTTGTTTAAAAATAACTGAAATAATGAAAATAAACAATTTAAACAAGTACGTTTACAGTACACTTATATACGTGCGCTGTCTCTACACACACACACACACACACACACACACACACACACACACACACATATATATATATATATATATATATATAGAGAGAGAGAGAGATGTATGCATGTGTGTATTATATGAAACGAGTAGAAAATATTGTAAATCTTACAAATGTGCGTTGCGTTTTACACATATTGTTTTTACACCATATACAGACTAAGTACGTAACCTGACAATGAAAAAAAAATCATTCATTGTATATCTTTTTTTAACATATCAAAAGTCAACTAATAATACTGTCATGTTACTAACCTATTGATCCAAGCTCGTACAACTTATTCTCTATGTGCATAAACACACACACACACACACACACACACATATATATATATATATATATATATATATATATATATTATAACATTTTTATCCCTTCAAGCGTTATTTTCAGTTGATATTAGTATTTGAGTAGACACTCCATTTATTTAGCAGTATCTTTATTTCCGTCTACCGGACTGAATATTCGAGAAATCTTATTAAGAAAAAAATTGACGCTCTCTGGCAGGATTCGAACCTGCTCAGATTTCTCGAATATTCAGACTTGTTGACGAAAACAAATGATGATATCTGTTTAATAAATAATAGGAGCATCTACTCAAATATGAATGTCCACTAAAAATAACGTTTAATGTGATCATATATATATATATATATATATATATATATATATATATATATATATATATATATATATATATATATATATATATATAACATATATTTTTACATGAATCTATAATTATGCGTGGAAAGGAGAAACAACGATGCGAGTTCAAATTCTGTCCTAGCCTACTGTGTAAATAGCCTTGGGAAAGACATGCATCCATCTTCTTTTACCTATGGATTAAATAACCGAGTAGACTGGTTTCACTTGCCTTGTGGGGCAGCCAGTCTAGGAGAAGAACAACTCTGAATTCAAAACCGTGGAGAAGACAACGGGAAAACATTCCAATATCTTTCTCAATAATTCATGACAATACAAAGATTAAAAACTTTGAAGGAGAAAGTGGAGAGCCATAATCGCCTACGTGCTGAAGGGAGATATTTAAAAAGATTATCATGCAGATATGAATACCAAGCGTACACACATGAATAGCTTCACACTTTCAGTCACAGGCCTAAGCAACGACTTACACACACACACACACACACACACACGCACACACACATACCATAATATAAATTACATAAACAAATACGCTGTGCATGATGTACAACAATAACAACAGTAGCAGCAGCAACAACAACAACAATAATAATAATAATAATAATAATAATAATAATAATAATAATAATAAGAAGAAGAAGAAGAAGAAGAAGAAGAAGAAGCTTAAAACTACGATTATTTCTATTGTAAGAAAGGCATCGGGTATGATATAGAAGGGTATGGAAAATCATGTAAGTAAAATTCCTGTATATCAGAATATTAGATCTACAAAAGATTACTTTATTCGGAACTGCACATATCATCCACAAAACTCCTTCCATCTAAAAACGAAACATCCCAAGTGTGCATAGATAACTCTCCTACACTGCCCTTTTTACTCGTCGACCTCCGAAAAGGACTTGGTAATTAGGCACTTAAAATTACTCCCTGGCAAGATAATACCACAGACGCTATAATAATAATAATAATAATAATAATAATAATAATAATAATAATAATAATAGTAATAAGCAGTCTCTTCAAAAATCCGTCAAAATACAAGAATCTTGAAATGGAAATCTCACAAATATGGCACATGAGGGCATCAATAATTCCAATTATATTCGTAGCCATGGTTGGAAAAGGTTACGATAGACTCATTGAAAGGATTCTTCGTAGCCCATGTCTTAAAGAAATGTAAAAAAATGTACTCACAATTATAACTCACACATTTCGAGGAGCTTTATTCATGTAAAATATATGTGATCTTAGTTATAATATTAATAATAAAACAAAATGACTGACGTAAGTATTCCAATATTTTTCAATTTGTTAAGGGAAGAACGCGATTTAAGAAAAGAAAAAGAAAAGAAAAACAGTGTTTGACAACGTTAAACCATATTTCAACAGAATGTCTGTCTTTTCTTTCTTTTCTTTAACTTTTTGTAAATTTCGCACTTCGCTTAACTGTGGAATAATAATAATAATAATAATAATAATAATAATAATAATAATAATAATAATAATAATAATACAAGGACCTGGAGATCAAGATAAACAGGATGTGGGGAATGAAGACTGAGACTGTACCAATAGTAATCGGACCTCTGGGTCTTGTGAGAAAAGGAATGGACAATTTTACTAACAGTGTCCCAGGTAAAATCCACATACAAGTTGTCCAGAAAATCGCCCTACTACATCCCATATACCAAGAAAAGTGCCATCAATTAAATGACAATTTTCCTATAGGACTTAGGGACCATAGTTTCGACCCGGCTCCACAGGATACAAAGCAGGAAACATAACATACACAAATAATAATAATAATAATAATAATGGTGATAATAATAATAATAATAATAATAATAATAATAATAATAATAATAATAATAATAATAATAATAACAATAATAATAATAATATCTATATAATTTTTTTTTTTTTTTTTGTCAGTGGAAAGTGTCATGATGCCATTTCTAACCCGGAAAGAAATGTGTAAAGGACAGAAATCAAAGAAAAAAATAAATAAATAAAAAATAATAATAATAATAATAATAATAATAATAATAATAATAATAATAATAATAATAATAAATGCTCCAATGCTACACGGGACATGGCTGCTATTAACATGTACATGTTTTGTTTTGGTGAATTAAGATGGGTTACAGCAAATGTCTCATTCAGTACTGCAGGTATTGTGAGGATTTGTTTTTTTTTTATGTTGGAACTATGAGGGGACTATAGCGACTTGGGAGTTACATCTAGATATTTGGGAAATACCCTCAATCAGAGACCGTCTGAATGGAACTGGCTTTCCCAAATTGAAGGTATTTCTCAGTGGGTCTCACATGCAAGGATTTTGCGCTACTTTTTATCAAAACCTCTCACTGTATCGCGCACATTTGGCTATGGTGCATCTGCATAGTATATCCTTATCAGATTCATCAGTTTACTGGCGTTATGCTCTCTCTCTCGCTCTCTCTCTCGCTCTCGCTCTACCAAACAACAACAACAACAATAATAATAATAATAATAATAATAATAGTGTTTTCCAGGCTCTTATATAATTATCCATGCCTGTTACACGCATATTGGCGTATTATTACAGTAGCGATTTATGTGAAAGTGGTGCCAAGCAGAAAATCAACCATGCTAATTCGAAACAGTGACAACGTCGGTAAACCTTGTCATTCAGATTCTCCTCAGTAGTTTTCTTCGACGTTGAAAATAATGCGGTCCTTTCTTCATCATTCAAGCATCACAATGTCAAATATATATGGAGAAAGGCATCATCTAAAAATGGGGTTTATAAATAAATCGTTGCAACTTACGACTAACATTTGCTCTGGTTGAAACTCATCATGCGCATCCTTTCCCATTAATAATACCAACCAATTCGATCAGAAGGCATATTCATATATTTTAATGTGTTCATTATTATATGCATTTTGAACTTTATCATCATCATCATCATCATCATCATCATCATCATCATCATCATCATCATCACCACCACTTCCACCGTCATCATCATCATCATCATCATCATCATCATCATCATCATCATCATCATCATCACCGCTATCGTCACCATCACCGTTATCATCATAATCGCCGTCACCACTACCACTATCATCATAATCATCATCACCACCACCAGGATCACCGGTATCATCATCACCATCACCAGTACCACAAGTATCATCATCATCGTCACCATAATCATCATCATCACCATCATCATCACCACTGCTATCACCACCACCACCACCACCATTATTATCATCATCATCATCATTATCACCATCATCATCATCACCACAACCACCACCGCTATCTTTATCATCATCATCATTACTATTATTCAATCAAACACGTTTAGTCTAGAAGTGGAAATAGAAACTGAAAGAGGAAAAATAACAAAACCTAAAGTTAAAATGAATTTTATTGAGAACCAATGAAGTAAAGGGGTAAAGGAATATCTACCATTAAATAAAACAAAAAAACTTTGTTTGTACATGCGGATCGATGAGAGATCAAGGATTCCATGAAGAAGCCGGTGGCATAAAAGTTCTGGACACTCCTAATCCAAATAAAGGAACGATATGGCATTGTTCTTCAGTGTAATTGCAATAGTGATGAGGAGAAACACATTACTCTTAATTTCAATCCAGAATAGAAGGATAGGTTGGGATAAAAACGTAGGTTGGAAAATTCATTCAAAACAAGAACAAAAAAAGAGGGAGATGAGGTCGGAATAAACGGGTAGATTGGAAAAAGTGGAAAACGAAATAAACGGGGTGGGGGTTTAAAATGACAATAAGTATATTGGCAAAATAAACATCAGAATTTAAATCGCCGGACAAGAGAGTAATTTGGCTTATTTTTACGAACTTGGAACTCGCAAACAGGCTGACAGAGTAAGTAATGAAAGTCGTAATGAAATATATAAATAATAAATTCTGCCTATTAACTGACAAGGCGAGGCAAATATCTTAAAAATCTACAGAAAATGATAAAGAGACCAAAACAAGAACCAGAATATCAAGAAATATGCTGTTTTTACATTAGAAAGTTCGTCTGTGTTTCTGACAAAACACTTTCATGTTGATTACTTCCAGTAGAAGATCTTATAAAAGTCCTATTAGAGAAAAAGAACAAACAAAATTATCTTCAATAACGACCTATTTTTGAAGAGCTCGAGTATTTAATTTAATATCTACATATGCACGCACACACACTGTTTGACACTAAAATATGCAGCAACGCACTCGTTATACAAGCGTAGAGACGTAAAAATCAGATAAAAACACTATATGCGTGTGTGATGCGTTTCGTCTTTTTTAAAAGGATATCATCAGATTAAAAAATAGATATATAAATAAAATTCATTTTTAAATTTCACAAATATTTTAGTCTGATGAAGTCGTTTTAAAGGATGAAACGCTTTAAATAGAATGTATTCCACTTTGTCATTCAATTACACATTTTCCCTATTCTTAGAAATATTTTTCTCTCTCTCTCCACACACACACACACACACACACATACATACATATATATATATATATATATATATATATATATATATATATATGTATGTATGTATGTATATATATATATATATATATATATATATATATATATACATACATACATATATATATATATATATATATATATATATATATATATATATATATATATATATACACTAAACAATAAGTTAAAACTTAAAAGGAATTTGCTCTTCGATCGCCTGTAATAATTGTCACAAAATTACATAGGAGTAACCTCAAGGAATCTAAATAAAAATTATATGAACACAAAAGAGACATTTTAGAAAACCATACATATATATATATATATATATATATATATATATATATATATATATATTCTCGCACTTCTCGCTTGTGGAACTCCCGGCTCCATGCTTTCCACCCAACTTGAATCAGTAAAAATTTAAATGCAATGTCAATCGCTACCTTCCTGCTGATTTCCTCTTCCCTTTTTCTGTTCTTAATTCTTCCACACTCTGTAACCCTTTGTGTCTTAGTGGCTTTGCTGCCTTGCATGGCGTGATACAAATTAATACACACACACACACATATATATGTATTGTATATGTATGTGTATATATATATATATATTCATATATATATATATATATATAGAGAGAGAGAGAGAGAGAGAGAGAGAGAATGCGAAAGGGAGACAGAGAGAAAGTGAGACATAGAGACAGGTAACTCTCAGTTTACCATGCAAGATAGGTATCGTTAGCATAACTTCGTTTATATTGACAGGTGAGTGGTGGATATGAAGTACGTTATTGACAACTTGCTGGTGAGAAACCACTATACTGCTGATTTAAATATTCTGCTATCATTTGTATAAAATCCACAAATTTTATATTTATTGAAGTTTTAAAGCAAATCTCTTGTCAAAGTAAACACGAATAAATAAATCTTTCAATATCTTTTTCACTTTAACATAAAACTAAAAGGGAACACATACGAAAAATATTTTAAGAAATAATCTTTTTAATTTTAAGAAATAATATTTAGAATAATGTATAAACCCGAGTCAATTAAAAAATGCTGAGATATACGTTGGATGCAACTCAGCGGTTTCATAAGTAAATGTGTGTGTGTATATATATATATATATATATATATATATATATATATATATATATATATATATATATATATAGGCACACCCAAATACACGCACTGAAAATATTTTCTCATGAAAATACGAGATAAAAGATTTTATATAATAAATCCGTAATTTTGTGGCATTAAGTATGAATAATATCCATTGAAAATGACACCGATTCTTTGGGTAAAATATAAAAAGAAAGAAAAGAAAAGAAAAGTATTTCGAAAAGAAATGAAAAGAAAAAAGGAAAAGAAAAGAAAACAAAGAAAAGAAAAGGAAAAGAAAACGAAGAAAAGAAAAGAAAAGGAAAAGAAATAAATGAAAAGAAAAAAAGAAAAGAAAAGAAAGAAAAACTGGCTGCTTTCTGGTTTTACTGCCGCCCAGCAAATGACGAAAGCAGAGACAAGAAAAAGGAAAAAAAAAAATCTATTTTTTGTTTTTGTATTCTGTATTTTTTATTTTTATTTTTTTTATTTTTTAACTTTCCAGTTTCTCACGGTCTGGGCGAAATTCCTTCGCGGAAACTAAAAACTCCATCCACAGACGACGACGACGACGACGACGACGACGATAGCAGGATTTGGCAAATGCATACGAAAGCTTTAAAAATGCTACCGAATTTACGAGCTTTCCAGAATTAAATCCCAAATCCCAACAATGACGATAAAGTGGAAAACATTCTATATTTACTAATCAATGACTAATTTTATCTACGTGTGTATGGTGACGTCGTGGTATTAATTAATATCGTTCTAATTAAACGTTCATAAACCGCTGCGGTCAAAAAGTTCACCCTTCGTGATAGTTTTTTTTATATAACGCAAAATTAAAATTACAACGAAATATCTTTTTTTTAAATCATTTCTACAAATATTATTTATTAGGTTGGTGCAAAAATAATTTCGTTTTCTAACATATGTTACTATGTGAGAAAACGAAATTATTTTTGCACCAACCTAATATATAGGTTTTGACACAAATATACCCATTGGGAATTGAATTCACTACACCTTCTTGGCCCAATGCACCCATTACATCAAAAATCTGACTGTCACCCGCTTTCCAAGTTTGCCTGACTCAAAAGATGCATTCCAAATAAAATGCATATATTATTGAAAATAATCCTTTTACATATTCATACATACATGCATTATTTTTATAGAGAAGATTTATTTTTGACACTCATAATGGACTCCAAATTCTGTAAATTAAAAAAAAAAGTCAAAGACACTCCCCGCTGAAACCCAGAAATTTCACCCCTGGGAGGAATTCCCCCTGGTTGAGAACCCATGCACTACACAGTAGTAATATGTTCAGCTAGTCGAACTTATTAACCATTACCCTAAATACAAGACTTGTACATATTTTATACAACGATGTTCATATATATGAAAGAAAGCGTAAACAGTAAATTATGCATGCATAAAAAAATGATACTGCGAATTTGTTAAAAAAAAAATGTAATAACGTCAGCAAGTATGCTTACGAAAATAAACAGAGGGGCATGACATTCTTTTCTAAGAAAAATATAAACCCTCTTTGGGGAACGAATTTTGTGCTTCTTTAGGATCTTTTTTTTTTTCTTGATATAAAATTAATCACTTTCTCTTTTCTTTTCTTTTTTTTTTTAACCCGATTGGTCACAGTGAAATGACCAGCCATATAAAAATTTCGAGTTCATATCTTTCACGGTGACAAGAAAAGACTGGAAGATTACAGAATACGAAATTGTTTTGTTTTTCATTATCCATGGTTAATTTTCTTCTGTATCGCATTCTTTTAAAAACTGATAGTTCAATGAATGGAAATGATTTCAATCTGTCAAAATTTCATATATATATATTAAAGAAAAACAGACCACTTTATGGTTCCATTATAATAATTTATTTCACCAGAGCCCTTTTAAGGGACGCTGGATCATCAGATAATACTTCCAAAAAATGAAACGAATATATATATATATATATATATATATATATATATATATATATATATATATATATATATATATATATATGTGTGTGTGTATACATATATATATATATATATATATATATATATATATATATATATATATATATATATATATATATATATATGTATGTATGTATGTATATATAAATAAAAAAACGAACAGTAAGATAATATATAATCCGGTGTTCTTATAGATATTGAGGATGAAATGGAACTAACGTCTTTAATTTAATTAAAAAATTAAATTCGAAGCGTTCAGCTTCCATTTTTGAAACATGGTTAGAACTGTGTAGCGAAAAAACATTTAAATCAATTAATTTATAATATATATATATATATATATATATATGTGTGTGTGTGTGTGTGTGTGTGTGTGTGTGTGCGTGTTTCAATCTTTTTCTTTATATATAAAGATAATTTGGGAACTTCGAGGTCGTGTAATGGTCAGCAAGCTTGTCTCGCTAAAACAATCTATCAATTCTATCCTCACTGGGTGCCCCATACTTTCGGCCTTGTGCCACATCCGAGCTACGCTTAGAAAATCACTATATAGAAAGATAATTCACATTTTAATTACGTATGTTTATATGCATTGCAAAGTATTAAGAAATAGCAAAAATAACTGCACTTTTACGTGATATCTGTCCTCCTATATGACAGATAAAGAGGAAACTTGGAGCAACAGAAATGTGGTTCTACTGAAGGATGTTGAGGATGCCATGGACCGAACTGAGCAACGACGAGGTTTTAGAGAAAATGGAAACAAAAAGTACTCTTATAACCTAACGAGCTTGTTTTAAATGTATGGCGGAACAAGGTTTAGGAGAAATAGCAAAAAGGCAAAAGTTATTAAGTGTTACAACGGACAGGAAATAGTGGAGAGTCATGGTTGCTTACGTCTTTAGTGGACACGGGACAAAGATGTTCACTCCGACATAGAAACATACGCGCGTTCAAATTTTCTGTCTCGTGTTTCGAGAAAAGTATTTGACTATCTCTTAAATGAAGGGAATATATATGCTCAGTAGTCAGTACATGTACTCGACCATTCCTAAAAGAAAGGCATGCCCTTCTTATTCAACTTAGTTTGACACAAGGCTACAGTTTTGGTGTGCTTACTAAGAATCGAACTCACTAGAAACAGACTGCAAGATTATTTTGTTAATCGTCACTCTGCGACAGGAATCCAAATTCACACACACACACACACATATACACACAAGGAAGCCAAAAATTACATAAAAATATATATAATTTTATTTTGCATTACTGCTGCTGGGAAAGGCATAAACCACATTTCCCTGTGTTCTTTTGTACCAATTTTATTTTACCGTTTTGTCACTTACAGTGAAACAGAGAAATGAATGAGGCTAATTATCAACACTCCTCATAACAGACCAATTCGAGACGCAAACATTATCCCCCTTAAGAAGATTAAGGAAGCACTTTCGAGTTAAAAATATAATACACGTTGTGCTAATACAAAGCGTTGTGTAGTTCTCCTCATCGCTACAGTCAGATTTAGACAAGTTGTTTTTCGAGTCTCCTGTATATATAAAATGTTCATCGCCAACGACTGTCAGTTTGTTTATTGTACAACAACTGAAAACAGGTTGTCGTGAAATAACTTTTTTTTTTATTTACAGGCGGTTTTTAAGGGAATCTTTTTTAAAAATGTTTTTGTTTTATTAAAATCATGGGATTGTTGCCTTGAAAATATACTTTCGCTGTTTTTATTATGTCTTCTTTTTTATGCATATTGTGTTTCAGGATGTGCGGGCGATGTAACGGATAATTATAGCAAGTGGAATCGGAGACCCGAGTTCAAATTCCGGGTAACTCTTTCATTTGCGTCCGCTTTCGTACAAAAAAGTCACGAATCTGTCTCTTCTTCGTCACCGCACCTAAAAATAGCAGGGTAGACCGTTCTCTCTCTAACCTTGGCTGGCAGCTAGGTTACGAAAAAAGAAAAATCTGAATTCCAACTCGTGGAAAAGGTAATGGGAAACCACTCCACTGTCTTTCCTAAAAAAAAAAAAAAAAAATCATGACAGTTCACATGAAGGATGCTGTGGAGAGTCATGGTCGTCTACGTCGTGGAGGTACGTGGTGTTTAAAGAAAACAAAAATGTTCGCATTGAACAAAATATATCTTTATATACAGTCAAAGATATCTTTAAAGTCAAAGAAGAGATTATTTAAAAAACAAATATTTAATAAGTTTTCTGTTTTCCCTAACAAAATCCATAAATCTTTTCACATATTATTATTATTATTATTGTTGTTGTTGTTATTATTATCATTATTATTATTATTATCATCATCATTATCATCATCATCATCATCATCATCATACAATGTATTACTGACACGAATTAAATCTGAATGTCATCAAAACTCCGAAAATACACGAGCGATTGTTCAACGTAAGCAATGAATGAACGTGTGTGTGTGTGCGTGTGCGCGAGTGTGTGTTTGTATATATATGTGTGTGTGTGTCCGTGCGTGTGCGTGTGTGTGTGAGCGTGTGAGCGTGTTTGTGTGTGTGCGCGCGTGCGTGTGTTTGTGCGTGTGTGTGTGTCTGTGCGTACACAATTGCAATAAGCATAAAACATATTCTTCGTGAGTATAAAGATAGGCATATGTGTAAGTAATTTTGAAGAATGTAGATACGTGGGTCGAACACTTACTTTCCTGGTTTCGCTCGAAGACGTCGATGTGGCTGTAGAAATCTTTTCCGAAT
>OZ010593.1:73100596-73105596 GCA_963932145.1 Acanthosepion lycidas | reverse complement strand
GAAATACAAAAAAAATGACTTGATAAATTCAGTCCACACACTGAAGTACTTTGTCCATTTAACGCTAATGATGTTATGGAAGTTATAAAAACAAATCATGAAAATAATAACTATCTGCCTTAAGTCTTCCCACAGATTTAGTAGGTAGTGTGACCAATAACAGTAATCGAAAGATAATAATAATAATAATAATAATAATAATAATAATAATAATAATAATAAATGCCCTGATCCTGCACCAGGTATGGCTTTCATGGCTTCTGATCTTAACTGATTGAAGATGTTAACATGTAAATGTTTTGTTTTGATGAATTAAGATGGGTCACAGTAAATATCCTGATTTGCTTGTTAGTTGCCTGACCCTAACCAGAGCACTGTTATCTCTGTTCGTGAGGGTTATTTATTTGCTAAGCGGAAAGCAGCCAAGACGACTTACGACTAACATTTAGATACTAGGGTACACCCCCAAATCGATGACCCTCTGAAGGGACTAGGCTACTAGATTTTTTTCTAACTTTGCCTCGCCTGTCGCCATAGCAAAGCACATTTAGCTGCGATGCATATGCACTTTCTACTTCAACGTCTCTTTTTTGGGGCGTGTTGCTCTCTCATTCAACGACAACATTATTGATAATGATAATAATATTAATAATAACTGACCGTTAGGTCTCTGGTTGGGACCCGGAAGGAAATGAGCATACAACAGGAATACTACTAATAATAATAATTATAAAAAAAACCTAGGATGACAAGGCGTTGCATGACAAATGCATAAAAAAAGAACGAAACAAGCAGATGTGGACCAACAGTACTACCGGGTTGAAAGCTGCGGCAGAAGGCCTAATTATTGCATCTCAAGACCAAACCCTCGCAACCAAATCCAATCACTGTCACATAATCAAGAATGGAATTAACCCGAAATGCGGAAAATATGATGAAACTGTCGACCATATTATCTCAGGATGCCCAGAACTAGCAAAAAATGAATATACCCACAGACATAACAAGTCACCGACATATGTGCACTGGAAGATATGTAAAAAGATGTTACGAACACCAATCAGACACAGTTACCCAAAATAACAATGTGACTAGCCTCTGAGACATGCCAATTCAAACTGACATGGAAATAAAAGCCAACAGGTCTGATATTATCATAAAACACAAAAAATTCAGAAAGTGTATGCATATTGACTTAACAGTATCATCTGTGAGAAACAACCCCATAAAAATTATCGAGAATTTGTCCAAATACAAGGACCTGTAGATCGAGATTAACCGGACGTGGGGGAATGACTACTGAGACTGTCGTACCAATAGTAGTCGGAGCTCTGGGCCTTGTAAGAAAAGGAATGGAAAATTTTACTAACAGTGTCCCACGTAACATCAACATATAAATTGCTCAGAAGATCGTCCTAATAGGAACATTCCATATACTAAGAAAAATGCTATCAATTGAATGGCAATTCTCCTATAGGGCCTAGGACCATAGTTTGGACCCGGCTCTAGAGGATACAAAGCAGGAAACATAAAATAAACATAATAATAATAATAATAATAATAATAATAATAATAATAATAATAATTAAAAAAGGAAGCAAAAGCAAATGCATCCGACCAGATATAGAAAGGATGGCAGGATAAACCGCTTCATGGCCAATACTCTGCCCATACCAAACAATCTGACATAGACAAACACCGTATCCATCAGTGGCGTTGTAGTGTAGGGCTAAAAGCTGAAACTGGAGGTTTTGCTCTTGCTGCACATGACCAATGCTTGCTAACTAGAAATTACCGAGTACACATTCTGGAAAGTTGTGTAAGTCCAAGATGTAGATTCTGTGATAAATATCCAGAAACAATTGACCATCTTGTATCAGGTTGCGCGAATATAAACCACGGAACGACTGCACTGCAGCATTTACGGAAAGGAAATGCAAGAAATTGGTGCGAAAGCCACCCAGACCCGGATACGTAGATAGAACCTGTAACAATTTTATGGGAATTTACAATACACACAGACAGAACAATCAAAGCTAATCGCCCTGACATCGTGATTAGAGAGCGCAAAGACAAAAATCTCCTTATTGATATGTCAGATCCTGAAGGCTGCACTGTATCTTTGAAGATCTTCAAAATAACTATCGAAATTTCAAAAACGTGGCGCATGAGAGCATTAACAATTCCTGTTGTAGTTGGAGTCCTCGGATTGATTGAAAAAGATTCCTATAGACTCATTGAAGGAATCCCTAGTAGAACATACCTTAAAGAAATACAAAAAAAATTGTACTCACAAGTACAGCCCATATCTTACGAAGGGCTTTATATGTAAAATATGTGTGTGTGTTTTTAAATTGCTGAGTAGAAAATGCCGTTTATGACCTTAGGTCTCTGGTTGGGACCCAGAAAGAAATGGGCAAACAACAGAAAACAAAGAAAATAAAACAACAACAACAATAATAATAATAATAATAATAATAATAATAATAATAATAATAATAATAATAATGAACTTTTGATTGCAAGATGAAACTTACAAAACTGACACAGTGGAACTTTGATCTGGAGATTTCCATGTATATTTGTTAATAATAGAGAAGTGTTGCATTAAATGCATTGACAAAAGAGAAAATGTATTTCTGTCTGGTGTTCTGGGAAGAGGAATTATTATTTACTAAGCAGTACTAAAAAAAAAAAAACAAAAAAAAAAGCAAGTTATCTAAAAACACGGATACCGGAACGATAAAAACCTACACCCAGCAAAGATTAAATAAAGGATTCAGTTCCAAATTCCATGAAGTTTACCGATATACACCTAAAGAAAACAGGGGGGGGGGACAAAACTGTCGAAACGTGATAACAAGATAACATCGGAATATAAATGAAAAAAGTTAAAATTATTCATTGCGTAAAATGTTTTTATCATTACGCTACGAGCTTAGCGAATTACGTACACACATGTATATATATTGAACAGTATATATATATATATATATATATATATATATATATATATATATATATATATATATGCCTGTGTGTGTGTGCGTGCGTGAGACGATTCAAGGAAGTCAGGTTGTCAGAGGCAAATATCGTCCCCTAGCAAAAAATAAAAATGAAAGTGCATTGGTTTATGAGAATGCCCATCCGTGCGCATGCGCATGCACACGGGCATTCATACGTACAAGAACTCTTCTCTCAATCTTGCTAAAATAAAAATATGACTGTTCATATTCTCTTCTCTCACAGCGATGTCTTTCCGATCATTTCTTTCTTCAGCGTCAGTATGCATTTTTATGTTATTTAAAATATTCGCTGAGTTCAGTTCTATTTTGGGAGGTTGAACCCAAAAATTAATAGAAGCTTGGCAACTGGAGATCCTAATCCAGACTGCGCCTCCCTATTGCACCAAAAAGGTTAATATCGGAGTACCCACTGATGTATATCGTAAAGTCTGATAGAATCGGACAATTTCTGGAAAGCTTACTTTCAAATGCAAACTGCAGCTGTGTGGGATATATAAATGATACAACCCTTCCTCAAAGGGCCAAACCACTGAATCGCATTTTTCCATTGTGGTTGGGTGGGGGTACAAATTAATAATTAGCTTTCCGTTTTTCTTTCTTTTCGTCACACTTACAATTTCAAGCCTTATATATATACATGGATATTACCAACAGCTAGCGAATTGGGTTCGCAGTCGACGGCCACCCGAAATATCCAATAAAGAGAAACGACTGCTGGGGAAAAAAAGAAAAGAAAAGAAAAAATATGGGTGGAATGCTGCCTGTGTCGTCGCCTTAGCCGGGAAGAGGGATAGGACAGGATTTAAATCGAGTCGGCAACCTGTGTGCGTGTCAATTTCGGCTTGTATGTCGTATGCTGTCATGTGTCTGTGTGTTGGCGCCCGCGCCTAACTCAGCAGTGGCGACAGTGGTGAATAAGGCCTGATTTTCCTAGCCAGCCTCTGGGTCACGCGAAGCACACACGCATAGACAGCCCGACTGGACGCCGACACATCTAACTCTTCCGACAGGAATTTATTTGCATTTTACGCGCGTTTTCTTCCTATTTCTGCCATAATCTCTTGGAATAATAATGAACAAAAAAAAAAAAAAAAAAAATCCTATTTTATTTTTGCTCCTTCATCCCGTAAAAGTAGTCAATTCGACGGACGACAAAAAATATTCTGAAAATAAAATAAAATAGTTTTCAAAATATTTGCGTACTTCCTACCAATGACAGTGGTCGGGGTTCAATTCCAAGCAAAAAAATACCTCTCAAAACAAAAAGGATGATGATTTTAGAGGTAAACGGACATTTTCCACTTAAAAGTTTAGGGCTATAAAATATTACACTATATTTGACTCTTCTGGATTAATACAAAAAAAAAAAGGAAAAAAAAATCCATACGTAAAATAGCGAATATTTTAAATAAAAATATACGTAGATGCTAATACATATATATATATATATATATATATATATATATATATATATATATATATATATATATATATATATATATATATATATATATATATATATATATATATATATATATATATATATATATGTGTGTGTGTGTGTGTGTGTGTGTCTTTTCATGTGCTAGCTTGCGTATTTGTGTTTATACTTTTATTCATATGTAAGTATATACTTGTATATATTGACGTTTCATTAAACACGTCTGGGCATGTAAAGTCAATTCAATTGTGTCTGCAAAAATACATTCTTTTGACAATTGCACATGTCAACGTATCCTAGCTACAACTCTGTGAGCGGCAACTTGCATGTTATATTAGAAAATTAATAAAAAAAAAAAAAGAGAGAGAAAGGAAAAAGAAAGAAAAACAACTCTATCTGTGGCAAGGCTAAAGGTCACCATTAGAATAAGGAAATTTGCGCGCGAAAATGAATTTCCTGAGTCCTAAAGAAATGAATGCTAATATAAACGGCTACATAGTGGCTTCTACTGCACGCACACACGCACACGCACG
>OZ010593.1:73090596-73098096 GCA_963932145.1 Acanthosepion lycidas | reverse complement strand
TATTTAACGCCCCCGTGGGTCATATGTGGCAGAAAGCCAATTTTATAGTTGGTTCTCCGAGCCCGTAGGCTCGGCCAAAAATATTCCCTTCAAAACCGATTAAACGGGTTCAGAACCTGTCTACCTCCCCGGACGAAACTTTCGTCCGGGTTCCTCTCTGCCAAAGCAGAGACTTTGACAGCTGAACAGTTTATATCACCGTTATATTTAATCGCCACCCCACGTGGCCAAAAATATTCCCTTTAGAACCCGTATAAACGGGTTCAGGGCCTGTCTACCTCCCCGGGCGAAACTTTGCCTTCTGACAAAGATCCGTCCGAGTTCCTCTCCGCCAAGGCGGAGAGTTTGACAGTTGAACAATGTTTATCACCGTTATATTTAACGCCCCCACCCACCCACGTGGGTCGTATGTGCCACAAGGCCGGTTTATTGTAGGTTCTCCGAACCCGTAGGCTCGGCCAAAAATATTCCCTTTGAATTCGTATAAACGGGTTCAGGGCCTGTCTATCTCCTCGGACGAAATGTTGCTCTTCAGCAATGCCTCGTCCGGGTTCCTCTCTGCTCAAGGCAGAGAGCTTGACAGTAATGAACGGTGTATATCACCGTTTCCCCTCAGGCTTACTTTCCTACTACTTTATAGTAAGTATCTAGAATAGCCTCAATAGAGTGCGGACGCCACAACATATATATATATATATATATATATATATATATATATGAAGTCATAAGGGCTAATAATATATAATAAATATCATCAATCTTATTGTCAATATTGTTATCATTTTGCAGTCTTTTTATTCCTCAAATTTAATTAACCAGCCTATTAAATACACACAATTTCTGATTGTGGCTGAAATCTGTTTGTTACTCTAACACAGTAAAAAGTGGCACTTCGTAGCATAACTTTTATTAGCGCGAAGTTGTTGAAATGCTTTTAAAGATTAAAAGCAATTTCCATTCCAAATTCCAAATTAATAATAATAATGATGCCGCTGAAAAGCGTTAATATGAATTCAATTGGTAAATACGTAACAAATATTGCATAAAATAGTGATATTCAGGAAATAAAATGATATCTATATTTTGCAAAAAGAAAACAAAAAATAAACAAGTATCATATTTGTAAGTAGAAATAAAATTTAACTGCTCGTACATGGTAGTTCCTTTTATTTATTTATTTATTTATTATTATTATTATTATTATTATTATTATTATTTATCTATAATTATTATTATTATATTTATTCTTTATTACCATTATTATTATTATTATTTATTATTATTATTATTATTTATTATTATTTTTTAATTTATTTATCTATTATTAATATTATTGTTGTTATATTTATTATTATTATCATTATTATTATTATTTATTATCATTATTATTATTACTATTATTATTATTTATTACTATCATTTTTATTTATTTATTATTATTAATATTATTATTATTATATTTATTATTATTAGTAGTAGTTTTATTTATTTATTTATTTTTTAAAATATGCAAAGTATTAAAATATAAATTCTATAAAGCATAAGAGACTTGACATCAAGGTTAAATAAAGATAACATTTCAGATGTTCAGATATAAACGTATAGCACTGTATAAAAAATACGATATATAATAAAATCACTTGAGAAAAACTTAATGCCGGAGAAATTAAAGAAAAAATATACCCTTTTTCATTGTTAGACTTAATCACTTATTTGAGTGGAGCTTCGCAAAGTGAAAATAAGAAAAGGCAAAAAATAAAAATTAAAAGTTTGAAAGCACTTAACAGGGAAAATTTGAATCCTGGAAAATGACGCTAAATACAAGCCGGTCAAAAGTTTAAGACCATATTTAAACAAAACTTTAATTGGTAAACACGTAACGAAATTTAGTCATTTGTGTTGAAACATAAGCGCAGTCAATGTCACCCAATGGCATCTCCTGCGTTACACTAGGTAAAAACAATCTGAAGGCTAAAACGTTGACTGGGTTTGAACGTGGCAGAATTATCGAGCTGCAAAAGCAAAGTCTCTCTTAACGTGCCATAGTTGGTAAGATTGGACATAGTAAAATTGCTGTTGCAGTGTATATAAGAACTAGCAGCATGACCCGGCGTTGCCCGTGCTTGATTAAAAAATCGTACGACTCATACAGCAATCGCTATATTTTTGCCCTTCCTTGCCTTTAAAGGGGTGCCCTTTGCCGTGCTGATGTTGCTACATGCCTTACTTCTTGCCTATCTCACACTGCGAATTTTTTCTAAGCTCTATACTAAACATTAAATCTGTTACGAAAAAAGAACTAAACAAAATGAACGCAAAACGATCAGCTTTAAAAAAGGACTCGTAACTGGAAAAACCTGATGAAAAAAGAATGTTAACAACAAATACTTTTTCACACCCAACCCAGTTCTGCGGAATCAGAATCAACGTTGAGTTTAAGCAAGCGAATGAGCCAATTGGAGTAAAGTGCCATGCAGATTAAAATTTTTCCCACTTGTGACGAATGCAGCTATCGATTATTTTTACATGCTAGCATGCTAGTTAATAGAATCTTCCTGCCTATTCGTGGCAGCCAGCTATTGGCTCTCACTCTGGCCAGTAGAAAATGGCCGCAAACTACATGAAAACTGCCGCATGAAAAAAATCGATTATTTCCACTATCGATGGGAATTGGGAAATGCAAAGTCGGTCTTGGCCTTCCCGCTAACTTGGAGCATGTGCATGTAAATTTTGGTGCAAATCTGTCGAAAATTGAGGCTGTGCATTCGTTACACGCACACACACACATCCTGCCTTTTATAGATAGAGATAGTTCGTAATTAAATGACATGGCGGAAAACAGTGCTGTTTCGCGTCTTGTTCAGAATGAAGGTCTTCAGACAAGGGCTTCATTAATTAAGTCAATCCTATGTACAGTAGAAAAGTACAATAAACGCTGGCAACGGTTTACATTTTTTAAGCAAGTAAGGCTTTAACGCCACTAAGCCGCAAGGGGGCTACTGGAAGTGAAGGACAAGGAAGAAAACTTTAGAATGAACCAGAAACGCAATAATAGTATAAATTTCAGAGTTTAAGCGGAGATGTTGGAAGTATGGAATTGAAGTAGAATTCAAAAGGAACCAGAAACCCAATCATAAACAGAAAAGAATGGATAAAACTTTACTCTTCTTCAAAAGACCAAGAAAGAGTGCAAATCTGACAAGAGACAATGTGGAGCCTCACGTTGTCGATTCAAGGATCAGCTAAAAAAAAAAAAACCTTGCTGAGGACAGAAAACGAGCCGGGCAATTGGGAGACGGAAGCTGTAGAAAGAACCAATTGGAGAAGACAATGAAAAGACAACATCGTTCGAAAACACCAATATACAAATAGAAGAGACGAAGAGAATATACAGTAAAGCCAGAGCTCTCAATCTCCTGAACCCTCCTACCTTACCATGCGGTGGATGTGAACTGTTACAGTTTTTTGCATATATGTACTAGTGAGCCAGTCAAAATGAGCTGACTCATTTTATAGTTCACTAATAGAAGGGTTAACCAATCAGAAAGCTCATAATATTCAATCCGACGTGTATAAAGGCAGCCATTTTGTTTTTTTCTCCCAAATTATCTTCACTGCCAACCTGATATCGAAGACTTAAAGAATTAACAGCCGCTACTTTCTCCGAATCTACACTGCCAACCTCTGATATTGAAGAGATTACGCACTTCACTGGATTCCATATTCAGAGACTACGGCAAACATGGTCAACATGGACGTCTCTTCAGATCCAACATAGGACTTATTCCACACAGTTAAAAATATCGATGAGCACACGACGATACCCCCCTTAATTCAAAACCGTATCAATAAATTAGTGACTCAAATCATTCAGATATTGATCCTTGAAACAGAACGCAAACAAAAGCCAGATCTCTTCACACCCTGAACTTTTCTACCCTATCATGCGGTGGCTGTGGACGTCTCTTCAGATCCAACATAGGACTTATTCCACACAGTTAAAAATATCGATGAGCACACGACGATACCCCCCATTAATTCAAAACCGTATCAATAAATTAGTGACTCAAATCATTCAGATATTGATCCTTGAAACAGAACGCAAACAAAAGCCAGATCTCTTCACACCCTGAACTTTTCTACCCTATCATGCGGTGGCTGTGGACGTCTCTTCAGATCCAACATAGAACTCATTTAACACATTAGGAAATGGCGATGATCACCCCAATACTCGGCAACGAGTTCTGCCAACGTCGACGAATCCTCTTGCCAAATCTTGAGCCTTGGTGAAATTATCATGTTTTTCTATAATCATGCGTGAGTTATGTATAAATAAATATCCGTTTACCTATTTATTGACTCGTGTCTGTGCGCAAATTTACTTAACAAACATTTTTAGCACGTCGTTATATTTATTATTATCATCATTATTATTATTTATTAGGTTGGTGCAAAAATAATGACGTAATAATGTCGTTTTTTGACGTACGTCAAAAAACGACATTATTACGTCATTATTTTTGCACCAACCTAATATCTTTCTAGCTAACACGCTTTCATGAATTTATGTGTTTAGACTTAAAATTCATATTTAAGTGTACATACATACCTGTATGTGTCTGCCTCTCATACAGTTATTAAATCATTCTTGAGTATATAGATCAACATATACATATATGTATAACTGGTCACTCGTATTCGAGGACTAGGGCGGCTGGAAAATCCCTATTGCAGACGCTTGCTTATTCAGCACCCACAGAGCCCACCCGTGGTTTTATACTGCAACTATGCTGAGAAAGGGCGTGTTATCTAGCGTGATCAACAATTTGAACAAAGCCAGCACGCTCAAGCCCTCGGCCACGATGTGACTTTGTGTCAGCAATTACACTCAAGAGGCTTGGGTCAACCCGTGGTATGGTGTTTACGCTGGGATCGACCACTCCAGTCCGATAACACCAGAAAGTCTCTTTACTAACAAATCGACTATAGTGGGAGATTCCCGCTCAGAATGCGACCGTTCTAAACACACGGCCACGTGCCTTTATATATATATATATATATATATATATATATATATATATATAATGCATAAATAAATAAATATCTGTTTACTTATTTATTATGTCGTCTCTGTGAGCAAATCTACGTAACAAACATTTTTTTGCGTGATGTTTGTACGTTTCTGTATGTCCTTTTAGCTAACATGTTTACGTGTTCATTTAGTGGCTTGGATGAATTTATGTGTTTAGACTATAAGTTCATATTTACGTGTACATACATACCTGTATGTGTCTGCCTGTCATTCAGTTACTAAATTATTCTTGAACATATCGATAAACATATATATGTGTACTAGCAGTGATAACAGGCATTGTCCGGGCTAGATCCATTTTATTTGTTCTACTGCGCTACGGAATCATTTCTTTGAGAGATTTTCGTAATTAAAGCAGTTCGATAGATTTATATATATATTTTTTTCTTTTTCTTTTAGATTTAACAAATTAAGTCTTTCCCAACTATGGAAAGATTAATAATCAAACAACGAGTTAAAATTTCAAAAGTGCAACTGGAAAACTTGTTCGTAAATTCAAACTGGATCGGTGGCAGATGTGAAAACACCATTTCGTGCTCGTTTACGTCGTCCAGCTGAAAACATTGCTGCAGTAAACGAGAATGTGGCCCCAAATCCAGACCGTTCTATTCGTCATCGCGCGCAGGAATTGAACCTCTCCACAACAACGTTACATCGTTTCCAACTGCACTCTCGGTTGGTCGATTATGCTGACCAAAAAAAATCGCAAAGTGCGCGAAATGCATTTCTGTTTGAACGTCCATTTTCGTAATAGGCTTTGATAACTTTAACACGTTGTTTGATTGTTAATCCTTTCATGCTTGAAATTGGCAAAGACTTAAGTTGTTAAATCTGAAAGAAAAAGAAAAAAATCATTAGACGCTTAAAATTAATTCACATTTAAAATCGGTCCAAATTATTGGAAAACCCTTTATAAATCACAAAACGCCTGGTTTGAAATAAAATCATAACATTTACTTTTACATATTTAAAGCGAAATACGAAATCTAGTTATTCTTATTAAACAAGTACAGCTAGGTTGTGTAAGTTATAAGACAAATGTTGATATGTATTAATGATAAAGCTCGCAATTTTGCGGATTTGCAATAATTAATAAAGGGGGTTTCATTAAGACGGATTATATATAAGGGTGTTTCATTTAGACGGATCAAAGTCAGCAGTAAGTAAGTCAGAGTTATTGGTAAAAATGTATTTATTTCTCTATTGGATCATGTTATTCAAGTCATGTCAATTATGCGTGAAAAATAATATCGCCCAAATGTCCTTCAAATCTGAAAGAAAAAGAAAAAATTCATTAGACGCTTAAACTTAATTCCTATTTAAAATCGGTCCAAGTTATTGGAACACCTTTTATATGCACGAGCCTATGTAAACTTCGGCTCCACTATAAACTTGATTATGTGTCGCCGTTTTTGTACGAAGTGGATGTACAAATAAATACAAAACGCACATTTTGGTAAGTACAACAGCCGAAACGTTGTAATAAATATAGCGACAAAGATGAGGACAATAGTCCGAATAATGTAAATAGTGTATTAATATAAACTTGAGCTCCAAGTCGTCCCTAAATAGAAAGAGACAATCTTTTTTTAATACTTACCTATATACACGAAATCTCCCACTGCAAACTCGACGATGTATCACATTTTTATGAAGCGGGCGAAGAACTAAATTAAATCCGCAATTTTACAGGTTTTACAATTATCAACATACGCTCGAATCAAGGTGGGGTGGGGTGGGGCATCCTCCAAATCTTTGCCTCTTCTCCGAGAAAGGTCATGGTCATTACCTGATAGATGAGATGCACGGTTAGATCCCATGATAGAACCAGTTTTTTTTAGAGCTGACAATATTTAAATTCAGTTCCATTGTAAAAGTTTCTTATGCAACAATTCTCCCTCGGAGGAAAGCTAGGGTTAATCTTTGACGCCTGAGTCGTTCCGAAAGAGGAAATGCCGAAGAGACGGGACTGTCTTTGGTTCTTTGGTCCACATGTATGCGTGATATTCCTGTTTTAAACGTGTCCTGGGTAAGACGATAAACTACGTCCAACAGCAAGACCTCTTATCGTGAGGTTTTGAGGAGCGTGGAACCACCTCTTAATTGCTGATGTTCCCAGGTCCACCCTGACCCAGGGTGGTAGCACCTGTATGGGTCCCAGCTATGAGTAAATAATTAACCCACAAACTGGGGTCAGAACACTATGAAAGTGTAAAAATAGGTTTTAATACCAGCAATACGTTTCTGTAAAAAAATAAATTTTTGAGGAAAAAATAATATTACCAGCAATAAAATTCTTGTCGACATTAAATAACCCATTGAGGTTGATATGGTGTAAAGCAAAACAAACCAACTTACCAACCCATTTTAAACTCAGCCTTGTGCCATATTCCGTTCCAGTGGACGCA
>OZ010593.1:73008096-73085596 GCA_963932145.1 Acanthosepion lycidas | reverse complement strand
AATCACAATGAACGAACATTATACTGAGAAACTGTCCGATCAAAATCACGTCAGATCATATTACTTATAAATGGATTTTTTTATCCGTCACTAATTTACGTTAAGTGTAACAGGTCTTTTCCGTAGCCAAATTGGTGGCGACACACTTAGAACACGTGTAGTTTCCTCCGAGGAAAAAAAGGGAGATAGGTTCGATTCTTGTTATAAGGCTCATTTTTTTTTCAGTAGGGCATCTCTACCTAAGCGAGTTGTTATTAACTTCACTGTTGAAGAAAAAAGCTAACTCAAACCCCTAAAAATAACGTTGCTGTCAGCGCTAACGCATCGCTCTTTATTAATGAATAGAGCCCTCTGGCTGTCTGGTGTTGGTCAACATTCGTAAAACAATACACTAGAATTCGTCTTTCTCTCTGCCGATGGCTTGGGGTAGAAACTCCGACTGATACCAAGTCGGTCTGGTTTCGATCCTGTTTTGAAGCGTTCGGTTGTCTGGTCGTACTGATGAGCTGCGAAACAGACCTGTATAAAAATGACATTAGCAAGGAATATATATTGATAAATATATTAAATATGACAGACAACGAATGTCTATTACGTTTTATCATGAGCTTTTGCAAGTGTCGTATAATGGCTTCCGTTTCAAAAGAAAATAAAGACAAAATCTATCCAACATCCGAGTATTTATACAGACATTACGACAGAGATGTTCACTGTCAAAGCTGACATCCTGTCATGTTTACATAGAAGTTTGCTATGCGACGATGACGGTCGCGGAATAGCAGACGCAGGTCGTAAATTCGTAATGTCGTTGTATGACCTTGTACGTGACCAAGTGAGAGGGCATGAGGAGGAGAAAGAGCGCTAATATCAATAAATTCCTATCCTAACGACAAAAGCATTTTTTACTTATATATGTATATATTTTTGATGTTTATTTTCAGCATATTTACCTTCTTTCTTAATCCATCGATATTTCCTTGATCCATTGAACAATCATTATTAATTATAATGAAAATTTAACATTAAATTTTCGCAAATAATAAAACAACAAAGACAGAAAAAAAAAAAACACTTTTAGCTATACACGTTGTTTATATATGTATCAAGGATGACATTAGAGCGAATACCTATAAATGCGAATGTTTTTTTCCTCTTCAACTGTGTTTATGCGCTAGTACCAGTTATTAAAGTCGTAATTTGGCCCGTACTGGGTATGATGATAAACTACCTCCACGTCCTGGGTATGACGATAAACTGCATCCAACAGCAAGGTCTCTGATCAGGAGGTTTTTGAGGAGCGTGGAACCCCCTCTTAATTGCTGGTGTTCCCAGGTCCACCCTGATCCGGGTTGGTGGCACCTGTTAGGGTCGCAGCTACGGGCAAATAGTTAACCCCCAAACTGGGGTCAGAACACTATGAAAGTGTAAAAATATGTTTTAATACCAGCAATACATTTTTGTAAAAAAAGATTACCAGCAATACATTTTTGAAAAAAAAAGATTACCAGCAATACATTTTGGGGGAAAATATTACCAGCAATACATTTTTGAAAAAAAGATTACCAGCAATACATTTTTGGGGAAAATATTACCAGCAATACATTTTTGAAAAAAAGATTACCAGCAATACATTTTGGGGGAAAATATTACCAGCAATACATTTTTGAAAAAAAGATTACCAGCAATACATTTTGGGGGAAAATATTACCAGCAATACATTTTTGAAAAAAAGATTACCAGCAATACATTTTGGGGGAAAATATTACCAGCAATACATTTTTGAAAAAAAGATTACCAGCAATACATTTTGGGGGAAAATATTACCAGCAATACATTTTTGAAAAAAAGATTACCAGCAATACATTTTTGAAAAAAATATTACCAGCAATACATTTTTGAAAAAAATATTACCAGCAATACATTTTGGGGGAAAATATTACCAGCAATACATTTTTGAAAAAAATATTACCAGCAATAAAAATCTTGTCGGCATTAGACCACCCATTGAAGTTAATACGCCGTAAAACAAAACAAAACAAAACAGATGTAATTTGGCCAAAATCATATATGCCTGTGCGTACTACCCACGAACCTTTGACCTAGCGAGCCGTGTCAAGCCTGATTTAGGGCCCTGGGTGTAACCTTCGCTGTTATCAACATTTGCTACATTTTTATACGTTACAAATTAAGCTAAATATAACTATTAAAGCATGAAAAATTCTTGCGGATTTTGACATAATTCTGTGATCTTTTTTCCCTCCAAATCTGCGAATTGTTTTCCTCGTGCTAAAAAAAACAAAAAAACAAAAAACAAACTCTATGTGAAATTCAGTATTTTATTCATAAAGATACATGTGTTAAAAATAAAATTATTTAACTTTTTAACAAGGGAAATCTCGATGTTTAAAAAATTATCGTAAAACATTGTTGATTTCTTTAAAATAGAATGATCTATTATGACGTGTTTAATTTGTATTTAGATACATTGTATTTTTTTTTCAATTTTTCTATTTGAATTGTTCACGTATATTATTGCATATGATCCATTATTGTACATAATTAGGTCACAATAAAATTTGTATTTTATATGAATACTATCTTATCGAAATTGAGATGTGGGAGAGTGGGAGGGCGCGTCATGGATTTCGTGGGGTATCATAGATTCGAGGGTTATCATATATTCAGTGGGGGCCCAAGATTCTGGCACCGGTCCTGCGTATATATATATATATATATATATATATATATGTATGTGTGTGTGTGTGTGTGTGTGCATGTTTGTGTATGTGCATGCGCTTATGTGTGTGCTTTTATGTGTGTGCATGTACCTGTATGTGTCTGTGTGTGTTCTTTTAGTTTCAAGTTATACAAATTTTTCTTCCTTACATGTAAGAATATATATTTCTTGCAACCACTTGCTATTTTCCACAGAGCCGAAGTGATCAGCCGATGCCAGAGCGTGCTGCACGCTGATTGGCTGAAAGCCGAGCCTGGACTCCGCCCTATCCCAATGCGCAGTCGTCAGTATGCAAATGACTGTGCGCGTGCCGTGCCCTTGACTTGAAGTGTGGAGATAAAGCGACGCCTACAAACTTCGACAGCTTCGTCGAGGGTGGAGCTTTTTTTTTTTCCCCGTTCAATGCCATAGTGTTTGCTGAGTGAATGGAAAGAACAGAAATGTTTTCCGTTCTCATTTTCTCTGGACTGCGCGTGTTCGCTCGCTCGCGCGTGCGCAATCACAGTCACTGGATGACGTTGCGCGAATTCATACATTTAGGGTTTTTCTAAGAGGGGAATGTTTATTATATATATATATATATATATATATATATATATATATATATATATATATATATATATATATATATATATGCAGACGTATACTGTACGTAAATTTCATACACACATGACGCCGGTGAGAGGGAATTATGATTTCTTAGTATTATTTTACACACATATTACAAACAAGCAATTTTTGTTGGTTTAAAAGCATGCATACAGACAAGCACGCCTATTCATGTCTATCGGTTTGCAGCTATAATTTTTTCATGTGCTTGATAGGAATGCAAAAGTGTGTGTACTTGTATATGTGGGTACGATTAGAGAGAGAAAGAGAATTTAACCTTATGATAACGTGTCATAAAATAGAACGAAAACCTAATTTCAAATCGAGCTAAGAATAAACACACACACACACACACACACACACACTTATATATATAAATATATATATATATATATGCAGATCAAATATGGATCGGATTCTGACAGGATGATAAAATAAAGAACAAATAGGAAATGTATATCAATCTGACGTGTTTCACTTTTATTAAAGCTTCATCAGAGATGAAGAGAAAACTCTCTCTATATCTGATGAAGCTTTAATTAAGGTGATTGATATACACTTCCTATTTGTTCTTTATTTTATCGCACACACACAGACACACACACACACACAGAGACGCACATATATATATATATATAAGTGTGTGTGTGTGTGTGTGTGTGTGTAGAATACAGGTCAGAATACACACACGCATATATATATATATATATATATATATATATATATAAATATATAAATATAAGCAAATATATGGATATAGATCCGACAGTATGAAGAAAAATATACGGAAAAAGCAAACACAAATCCTTATATGCAATTATGCTGTTTTAATGTTAATATAATGTCAACGTCGGACGTTTCGGTCTAATAAACCATCTTCAGGACATATTCATAAAATATAATTAACATTATCAATTCAACATGACAAAGACGATGGCCATAAGAACAAGACTTATCCAAACAGATAACTGAAAGTTTTATATGATCAGCGTTCCGTTTTAAACATGGTCACGTTGTCGTCACGTGGGCGACGCTGTGAAAACGTATTCCTAAAATTTGAGTATTTTGAATGAAAATTGAAATATTTTATGAATATGTCCTGAAGATGGTTTATTAGACCGAAACGTCCGACGTTGACATTATATTAACATTAAAACAGCATAATTGCATATAAAGATTTTTGTTTGTTTTTTCCGTATATTTTTCTTCATATATATAAATATAAACGTGAACATTGAAGTCAACACTTAGAGGCGACAGGCTGTTTCATGCTAGCCGCAATCGTCAGGCCATTTACACACGCTCTATCTCTGATACTGAGCACTTTAACCCATAAATATAGCACACCTTAAGAGTATATTTCTTCATATATATATATATGTGTGTGTGTGTGCGTGTGTATTTGTCAACACAAGAGTAGCGACAGTCTGTTTCATGCATGAACGCAATCTTCAGTTTACTCGTTGTTGACCTCAGTGTCCCCTGTTATATTCAAATGATCTTCCTTGATGTTGGGTAATTTTCCCCTAAATATAGCATAGCCTAAAAACTATATCTTTATCATATGATATCATATATATATATATATATATATATATGCACACACACGCACACACACATACACACACACACATACACACTATGCGATGGGTAAATTGTCGGCATTTTTTACTTTCGTGCATGCGCTTTGTTTTTGACTTTGTCAACTGCAAGTGTATAGTAACGTCAGTTGTGCACCGTCTGAGAGAGAGAAAAAAAAAAGAACATTTTGATGTAATTCACTCCGACAGAAATTTGGAAACGCCATGTAGTACTGCTTGGCATTAGCGCCGAAAGTTCCAATCCGAACATTTCAGAGTGTTTGGGTGTTAATCTGAAGACAGTGCAGAGGATCGGAAAGAGTTGGATGAGTCTAAGGTGATTACGAAGCTACAGCAGTTCGGAAAACTCACTCTCATCGTTCTGATAAGAAAAAAAATTTCCAAATTTGTGGGTAAAATCTAGGCTATGATTGAAAACGTTCACTCCAAGTCAATCAAGTCCATAGCCAGGGTGATGATTCTCCCTTACGTCAAGAGAGTGGCTGCTGGAAGACCATATATTAGGTTGGTGCAAAAATAATGACGTAATAATGTCGGTTTTTGACGTTAAAAAATACGTCAAAAAACGACATTATTACGTCATTATTTTTGCACCAACCTAATATATTGGATAACTATATATAAATTTTTATATATCAGGAATTGTTTTGGAGGAAAGTCGTATGACAAAGAGGAAAATGTTTATGTGTGACGCGTTTCGTCCATTAGGACTTCATCGGACTAGGTTTGTTTAAGCTGATGCGACTACACACACGAAGGATAGACGCTGGGAATTTTAAAATTAGAAAAAAAAAATATTAATACGAATAAAATTTGTTACTTTGCTGACCAGTGTTCTATTCATACCCTAGACTCCAGAGTTTCGTAGACGAACATTTTTGCAATCGTTCGCTCTCCTCGTCAGGAGATTACAGCAATTGACTTCTGATTTTCTCCTTTTCGTTATCTTTATACCAAGTTAGAAATTCATTTATGCGTTAGTTATCTGTGTAGATGTGTATGTGTGTGCATGTGTTTGTGTGCGTGCGTGGGCGTGTCTGCGAGCAATTGTGATCAGTTCGGCCTGTTATAAAATGTCACTTTTTACAGGACAAAACCACTGTGCTCAAATCAGTGTTGAAATATCCTCAGGCGAGAAAGAACAAATAAACTCAAACAAGGTAGACGAGTGACAGGGAATGTTGTTTCAAATTAGGCAAGATGGAAGCAAAAGAATACAAAGGCCTATTGATCGTCCATTTAAATATTGAATCTCGTGAATGTTTTATGAAGCTAGTGAGATTATTGAAAAGGGAAATTACATTTGGGGAACAAACTACGTAGCGGTAGACTACAAGTACATGGAAGTGGCGATTTGCAATCTCTTTTGGGTGCAGACCCCCACGCAGCCAAAATCGGAACTGATTGGAAAATCTACTGCCAGACACCGGACAAGTGTAATATGTTTGCAAAAAAATGAGCAAGATTAAAAAAATGCGAACATGTGTTTTATATGAATGTTATATGAAAATGGAAATGTTATGGAAGATTAACATTAGAGATGAAAAGTAGATTTCCTATGATAATCGAAAGTGTTGAAAATCTTGTATGGAAGCATTTAAGCCTACAATATCAAAAGCAACAGCAAATGTTTGTGCGGAAAAGCTATTGCATTATACTTAGTGGAATATGAAAGCCGCAGTGTATTATAAATTACTGACGCCTAGAGAGTTACTTTCGAGATATGAGTACTGCTACAGAGAGCGGTTATAGGAGAGGGAAAACAAGAAGACGTGCTTTTTTTTATTTTTTATAGTAAGGGGTCTACTGTTGAGTACTGTGTCGTCTCAGGATCCCCATACTACTCATAAAACGGTATCAACGAAAAGGGTCATTTATTCTTGGCATTCGTTTTATTAAGAGTGGCAACTTGGATTCTAAGAGGCAGTAGGAGGACTGATGTCACAGGAACGCATGTCGAAACGTTGGCTCAGGGTCTATCCGCGGTGGTATTAGCCAGTCGCAAACCTGTGTGTGGGAGACGTATCGACGCTTCCGTATTCTTGAGACCCTATGTTGAATTAGCGCCGTTTTGGTGTTATATTCAAAACCTTGAAAGAGGCAATGCATCACTGTCAGAATGCGACACCCACGAGGAACTCCGGCCAATCGATGACCATTCTGACCCTAGCCTTCGCATTCTATAACATCACTCGAGGTAGATGGTTACGTTAAGAAGTAGTTTATATTGGTAGGAAGGGAAGATAACGGTTAACTTGCTACTTGAACAGGTTAAGATTGTAGTAATTAGGGAAACATTCTTTTGCGAGTCTGTATTACGGGGAAGTGGTTCGCGGGAAGAAGCTGTTTGAGTGGAAGACCGGGCAGCTCTCGTTCAAATATGGCCACAGCATTCGCTTTTCGGCCTGATCTGGCGCTTATAAAGGTAGAGAACAGCATGAGGGATCGGCTGTGATTTTGAGGTTCAATATTCTCTCAAGGCACGGTGCCTCCTTGAGGGGATATCCATTTATCGTGACTGACGGTAGTTCAGGGCCTGATCGTCGCTGATTGAATGTAACAAGTTTAGTTTTTGAGGCAATGAATGTAACCAGCTAGTTTTTTTTAATCCCTAAGAAGTTAGTGTTAGGTCGGAAGAGAGGTGAGCTGCCAATCTCTGATTAGAGGTGCGCCCATATATCGTCGTATCGTCGGCTTAGATGTTTACAAATGATCTGAGTATATTCTTAGACAGATCATTTACGTAAATCAGAAAGAGGGTTGGTC
Organism: Acanthosepion lycidas; assembly: GCA_963932145.1. Lineage (NCBI taxonomy): Eukaryota > Metazoa > Mollusca > Cephalopoda > Sepiida > Sepiidae > Acanthosepion > Acanthosepion lycidas. The sequence continues at coordinate 73,077,883 of OZ010593.1, read as the reverse complement.
TGAGAAATTACTCCTGGGGGACACCTGCACTGACCGCCAGGGCATCGGAGAATTGGCGGTTGACGATTATGAAAATCCTTCTTCAAACGCTGATTTGCTTAATATCATGGGTCCTTACCTATAACTACAGAATGAACTCTTCCTAACACTATGTATACTACGCCTCTCATAAGAGAGGGTCGAATCAAGCCGAGCTTCTCGGCTTGACGGTCGAACTCTCTGCCACTGAGCAGAGAGGAACCCGGACGAGGCTCCGCCGAAGGGCAGAGTCTCGTTCGGGGAGGTTGACCAACCCGATTCTGTTTTTACAGTTTCTACAGGCATTTTTTAGCCGAGCCTACGGGCTCGGAAAACCCACGTAAAACTCGGCCTTGTGCCACATCTTTCCCTCATGGGGGTGGAGGGATGAAAGTAAATATCGAATCGAGTTGAGCCGATAGTAGTTCACTCCAAACCAGACTGACAGTCATACTCACACCTTCCACATCTTGTATTATTATTTCGTGTAATGTACCTTCGTTATTTCTACTCTTGTATTGTTCTTCCTTGGTTCTCAGAGCCTGATTATCCTAGTAGTAAATACTATGGGTATCGCATTTTCGAGGGCTCTACATAAAATACCTTCAAGCTTTCTGATGGAATCGACATCTTACGATCTGACGCTGTAAACGTTTAGATGTCGGAAAAGCCTTATTTTTTAATTATTCATCATTTCAGGTAAAATTACGAGGTCATTAAATTATTTGAAATATCTGGCTAGAATCATTTGCCTCATATTTCTCTAGTCTTGCTTATTATGTTTAGAGAAGTTATTTTTATCGATAACACAAGGGGGTTACAAGGTGCGGAAGAATTAAGAGCAAAAGAGAAAGGAGTGATCAGGAGGACAGTAGATAGCGATTGATATTGCATTTAAATTTTTGCAGTTTAAAGTTGGCTGAAAAGCATGTAGCCGGAAGGGAGTTCTACAAACGAGAAGTGTGAAAAAAAGAAACTGTTGCCATAGAACTTACGGCTACATCTAGCCAGCTCAACTGTAAATTGACGTCCTGGGTATCACGGTAAACTACATCCGCCTCCTGGGTATGACGGTAAACTACATCCGCGTCCTGGGTATGGCGATAAACTGCATCCAACAGCAAGGTCTCAGATAATGTTTTCAGAAAAATAATGTTGCCAGCTCTAAGTTTTTGAAACAATAATGTTGCCAGCTCTAAGTTTTTGAAACAATAATGTTGCCAGCTCTAAGTTTTTTGTAAAAAAGTAATGTTGCCAGCTATACGTTTTTTTGTAAAGGAATAATGTTGCCAGCTATACGTTTTTTTTTGAAACAATAATGTTGCCAACTATACATTTTTTATTCCATACAAAATAGGTATTTAAAATTCATATAAACTGGATTTGGCATTAAATAACCCACAGTGGTTGATATGCCATAAAACCCAAACAAACAAACAAACAATCAACTGTAAATTGAGATCTCCATGCCCGTCTGGTGATTCGCTTAAATCATAAGGAAGAGCTCATCCGAAAAATTACCATGAAAGTATTTACAGAGAGGCAACCTTATGGCTGTGGGTAGGTGAATGAAGCCGAGCCGCCAGACCAGGACCGATAATATTGCAGATTCTTCTTTGGATCTTATCAAGGAGCTCTAGGCAAATAGCAGGGGCACCGGACCATATGTGGCAGCAATATTCTAATTCAAATGGTAGACTTATAGATATGCAAAGTATTTTCTGGAGAGAAAAATTGTCGCTCACGACACAGTGAAGCGATTTTCTTAGCAGTTGACCTAGCAATGGATACAATATAGTACTTCCACTTCATGTCAACTGAGAATGTTATCCCGAGCAGGCGCAGCAAGTCATTTTCCTGGAGGTTATCATCGGCCATGATGATGGATGGCAGAGAGGGGTCCCTCAGATGATTAATGGAGAGAAGTTCGTTTTGGAGGCGTTAAAATTAACAAGCTATCGTTTTCCCCAGTTAACGACGGACTTGAGTTCGTTTTGGACATCGGCTGACATTTTGACCTTGTCAGCCTTACTATTGAGACAGGAGTAAATGGTTGTGTCGTCAGCGTAGATACCAAATTGAAAGCTGATGTCATCGACAAAGTCATTAAGTTAAATATTTACCCGTTTTATAAGCTCGATGCTAGTAGATAATACATGGTTATTTATGTGTACTTTTTTTTTTTAATTTAAGGTCCGTTTATAAGATATACTACAATAGGGCATGTTGATTATTCTCTATTTTATAAAGTCAACATTGCACTCGACGTGGAAGCTGGGTGATGATAAGTACCGACACTAGAAATTAGTTTGATAGCTTTTAGCAATTTTTTAGAATTTAAGATCGTCTGAAAAAATGTGCATATCTAATTTCCACAGGTTTTTACTTACAAACTGACTTCAACATTTTACTATTTAAGAATAAATCCAAATAAAGTTGATATTTTTTGTATTAGATACATTAAATGGAAAATATATTCAAACTAGAATTTTAATTATGAATCACCACAAGCAAAAATATTCAATTTTTTACTGTATTCGATAAGTAAAAACTGTGTAAAAAACTGTAAAAGATTACGAAAAGGCGGCTCCATGAATAAAATTTGTTAGATCATAATTAATAAAAACCAAAAATAGATAAATGTGTATATAACATCATAATACTACTGGGCTCATATTATCAGATATGCAATTTAATACATTCATTTTCCAACCTAAAATATTTTTTCTAGCCTTTAGATCTGCAAAACTTTTCATGGTACTTTCTACACCTATCCTCTTTGCAAGATCCGTTTCTATTGACAAAATAGCCAAAGAACTTAATCTGTCTCGAGTCATGGACGACCGCAAGTATGAACCCAAAAACATGACATGGCGAAATGATGGTGCACCCCAAGCACTACTTCTTCCAATGCAAGAAGGGAGAGTTAGGATCAATCCTTGAGGCAGTCCTAAATGAAAGTTACGAAGGAACGTTGAACAATTTTTCTCAAATGCATATAGTGTGCGGGGCCACGTTGCAAACGGCCTTGTACTAGATCTCAAACCTGTGAGAGGGTGTCTAAATTCTCCTTACCACCTGAGTTCCTTTGGTTTCTTTCGAACAACGGGCTGAATAATTTATATTATATTAGGTTGGTGCAAAAATAATGTCGTTTTCTCACATAGTAACATATGTGAGAAAACGACATTATTTTTGCACCAACCTAATAACAGTAAATTTTCGTGCAGGTGCCTACGCAAGTATCTGATGAATATTATGTTTAACGTTCGTTTGCAATTTGAACCGTTGAAAGCGAGGCTGAAGCGTTCGGCCTTTTCTTTACTAGTTTATCGTAGCCTGATTCTTATTTTGCTTTCTGTCTGTTTGTCTCTCCCTGAGGCAAATTCCGTTAGCGAAACAGTTTGTTGAACAGACTGTCGCCTTAGAACCTATAGCTATATTTTACACACACACACACACACACACTCACACATATATTAGGTTGGTGCAAAAATAATGTCGTTTTTTCACATATGTTACTATGTGAGAAAACGGCATTATTTTTGCACCAACCTAATATATGGGAAAACGACATATAAATGTTTATATTTCAAGAAAATTTTATGAAAATATATGACAAAGTGTAAATTTTTTTCTTATATATATATAATTTATTTTAGGATATTAAAACAAAAACATCTTAAAATGGCTACACGATTACAATCATGTTTCAACACCACATATGTGTCTCCTCAATCAAACCACTGGCGAGCGAAGGGTTAATCCAATTTTAAAAGCAGAATACTTAAAATAAAAGGCCTGTACGCTTTGCTGTGATTAACCAATCGAACGTGGCCTACGCTAAACTCAAGTCTAACGGAAAATAAAAATTAATATAGGTCACGAGACGAAGTTGTCTGCATATAAATCCTAGAAAATTTCCTCATGGACAGATACAAGTTGTTACATTATTTTGTAAGATGTATCAAAGTCTGACGTTCAAATCTTCAAATGATTAAAATCAAAATGGAGTAGAGAAGTAATATGACACAATGCTAACCACTTATATGATCGCTCAGCTTATTACATAAAATATTCTAGTTGGTAAATAAAAGGGCCCTTTAAGTAACTGGTAAATAACTTAACCTTTAAAAAAAAACAACATAAAAATGCAAAGCTACTTTGACTAATTAATATGCAACTGTTAAGTAAAGAACATCCATATTAGGTATTAACAATACCAACTAATCAATGTAAGATGTTAATAATAATAACTAAATACCTGTACATTCATATAAGATGATAATAATACTAACCAAACACCAATACAAAGAAATTAAATCAAAATGTCTAAATAGAATAGTAAGCCACATAAGATGCACAACAGTTCATCGACTTATTATTACTATAAGAAAAAGTATGGCTATAACAAGATTTAACGTAACATGAAGAAAATCAACTAGTTTAACAGTAGTAGCTACCTTAACCTTAAAATTTGAGCTTTTTAATTCCCTATGAATGATTTTCCTTTATTTGTCAATCTTAATAGAAAACAGGGTTCATTTAAAGACCTACATGTTCTAGCTTCTTTAAAAGTTTCCATTTTACCTTAGGAGTTTTAATTATCTTCCTTGTCTTTGTTTGACGGCCACAAAGCCCAACTAAGCGGACATTAGTTACAGTTTCTGGGAGAGAACTCATAACATGGCGTGATCAACGGCTTTCAACAAGGGTCAATATTCAAAAGAAAGACCATCAGAACCTACAGAAGATAAATTATTCTATCTCTCGATATACACAGGTGGAAATTAAAGTTAATTACTTTCAGCCAGTGGGGAATCGAACCTCGAATTTTTGTGTGACTGATGAAGAGATTCTTTTTTACGGTTTATCAACCCTTTGCAAGTTATTTAAAGCCAGAAATTATTTTTAGATTATTAGATTTTTTTTTCTTTTTGGAGATAATAATGGTTTAGTGATACAAGTCTTAGCATAGCTTGGGGGAGAGAAGAAATGGCTGCATACCTTCCCCAAGGGTATTTGCGCGAAATATACCGAACCCAACGGTAATTAGAAACTGACTCTCTGATTAAAAATTCCCAGCCATTATCCATTAAACCAACCGCATATTCAAACTTACAGCACCTATTATTTCTAAGCGGTGTCCATCTCTGTACTGACCAAGCTCGCCGTTGCTTAACTTCGGTGATGGTACAGGATCTTGTTTCAACGTGTTGTGGACGTAAGCCTTTGAAAGATAATTTGAGGGATTTCCGTTGTTTTCTCGATGGTTTTGAATTCAGAGTAGCCATTCTCTTAGATTAGCTGTCACCGAAGTTTAGATAGAGCTCTGTACACAGCTATTTAACCCATAGCTAGAGGAGGATAGATGGATTCGTGAATTTCCCAAATGGTTTTTGTGTGATAGGGAACGAAGCAGACTCGCGTGGTATTTGAACTCATCCCACCGATTCCGTTTTCCGCAATTCCGTTTTATTTTTAAGAGTTTGACGTTTAAACCAATCAAATTGCTATAACCTAGTTTGAATTCGAATCAATGAATGCACATCTTGACTCAGTGTAAAACACTGATGACTTTTTTTTTTTTACAAAATGTGCACGTGATAATACGTATGTTGTAAACTAAGTCAGTCATCCGATATTTCTATCAAATAGCACCCGCACGTTTGACAAGTCCAACATTATATCACCAGAGAAAAATCATGATCCTTTACTCTGTAAAAAACACGTCTATTTTGTGGCTATCATTGATTTCAACACTTGGCCATTTGGGAGAAAGACTCTTAGTTTCGTTTATTAAGTTTAGTAGAGCATGAGACCAACTGCGTGTCAGGAGATTACGTTGCTTCAATTTCTATAGTCTTATATATTCTACATATATAACCGTAACTCTCTACCTTGAGTGGCTCTTGGGCCTCGTATTGTGTGAACATCAATAAAAAAGCACTGTCACCATAGATAGTATTGCTACAAGAAAGACTGAAATGTAAAAATGCCAGTTAATTTTCAAATTTGAAATTTAGTTAAGTCAATAATTATGAAAAAATACTTTTATTTTATTAAAAAAAAAGTATTTACTTTTCAACTTTTATGTAGGAATAAAATTTCGCTGCTGACACTTGAGTTTGAACATAGATCGCCAGTGAGCAAACACAGGCGATCCCATTATTGAATTAAGTAGACCACGTGACCATAGAAGAAACGCATAAATAGGTAGTAGCTTGGCGTCTAATTTATCTGCATTTCTGCCCTATCCTCTATTACTATATGGAGCGTTATTCTCTACTCTATTTACTGTACTATTTGTCTATTCCGATCACTATACGGATTACTATTCGGGCGAGTATTATCGAGCAAGTACTATTAGTGCGAGTGATATTCGAAAGCGCCTGTCACCATTACAGTTGTATCAGCGATTACAAAGCCTCTACTACAACGAGCATTAATAAAGTGACAACGTGTATTCTTTGGCATTACAAAAGTAGTAACGAGTGTTCGATGACATCACAAAATCGACATAATATACTTTTCTCGTGAATCTCCAAACTTTATTTTTTTCATCGAACCCCATCGAAGGAACATTACACAATGAAAATTTCAGATCAAAATTCACCTAGTAACTACGTTACGGGTTACCAATTTATTGACCTACCTAAATGCATCTATAAGAGTGGTTTGGTGTGTTTGTTTAACGGCATATCAACTCTTTATGGATCATTTAATGGCGAAATTTTATTTTCTTGTGAGCTTTGGTAAATTTTTTTTTCAAAAATATATTGCTGTTATTTTTTAACTTTTGTTTTTACTACGAAAAGTATATTGCTGGTACTTTTTTGTAATTTATTTTTATATTTCCATGTTTTGATCCTAGTTTGGGTTTATTTGCCCATAGCTGGGACCCTAACAGGTGCCAGCACGCTGGGAACAACGGCAATTAGCTCCTCTAAACCTGCCAATCAGACGCCTTGCAGCCGGGTGTAGTTTATCGTCATGCCCAGGGCGGCTATTAGCGTGCAGAGACCTAATGGATGTGACTAAAATCGAGCGATGAAGCAGTTCGATATGGTTGTATACCTATACTGCATGTTTGCGGGGAAAAGCACGATTTTAATATTCCTTGGTTCTAGTATCATTATTATCGATTGTCACTATGTAGCAACCAGGACCGGATTCAGATGAAGAGAGGCCCTAAGCTATTCCACTTGTGAGGTCATTCTAAATCCCCCATTCTCACAGGTAAAATGTTAAATTAAGCAATTTGTTTAAATCTGTGGATGATGAGGGACATTTAAAATTGCAGAAGGGTTATTTAGAGTCTACAATGCATTATGACAGCATGTGTAAGAAAGGCCTATGACAGTGTCAAAAATATACACCTTGGCTGGAGGCCCCTAGATTTTGAGGCTTTAGGCTTCAGACTCCTAAGCCTATAGGTAAATCTGGCATTGGACGTTACCTAACTTGTTCAGTTATCCCACCTACATTTAGGACATTTGTGCTTAGAATCAGAAAGAGACAGTTGACATTTCTAGGATACAAAATGGAGAAATAAGGTTTGTAGAATTCGACACTCTCGGAATATACTAAAAGCAAGAGAGACAGAGGGAATCTGCAAGAAAGATACCTATCGAGTTTGATTAAATGGGTGACAGAACAGTGACTGGTTGGGATAATAAGAGGACAAACATTGTTTAGCGCTACAAAGGATATGAAGTTGTGGAGAGTCATGATCACTCACATCATGAATGGACATGATAAATACAAGAAGAAGAATTCAGTGATGCAATTTTCATATTTTATTAATATAAAGAAATCGGATAACTTTTCAAATATCTCTATCTATAAAAGACAGGATGTGTGTGTGTGTGTGTGTGTGTTTGTGTGTGTGTGTAACGAATGCACGGCCGCAATTTTCGACGGATTTGCACCAAAATTTACATGCACATGCTCCAAGTTATCGGCAAGGCCAAGACCGACTTTGCATTTCCCAACTCCCATCGATAGTGGAAATAATCAATTTTTCATGCTTCTACGGCAGTTTTCATGTAGTTTGCGGCCATTTTCTACATGCCAGTGTGAGAGACTATAGCTGGCTACCACGAATAGGCAGGAAGATTCTATTGGCTAGCGTGAGAGCCAACAGCTCACTGACACGAATGTTAACTAGCATGCAAAAAAAATAAAATAAAAAAAATCGATAGCTGCATTCGTCACAAGTGTGAAAAATTTAAATCTACATGGCACTTTACTCCAATTGGCTCATTCGCTTGCTTAAACTCAACGTTGATTCTGATTCCGCAGAACTGGGTTAGGTGTGAAAAATATTTGTTGTTAACATTCTTTTTTCATTCGGTTTTTCCAGTTGCGAGTCCTTTTTTTTTAAAAGCTGATCGTTTTGTGTTCATTTTGTTTAGTTCTTTTTTCGTAACAGATTTAATTATTTTTCAGTAGGGTCAGATTCAGATGAAGAGAGGTCCTAGTTTATTCCACTTGTGGACCTCTCCAAATCTCCTATTCTCACGGGTAGAGAAAAATAGAAGAGTGTTAAACAATTTGAGTAAAACCGAAGATGACGACGGCTGTTTAAAATTTCACAGTTGACAATTCCTTCTCAAAAGGACATAAGTTATTATTGTTAAATACAGTATGTGATTGAAAAAATGCATGAATGTTAAATGTTTTTAAAAAAAAATCTATAAAGAAATCAATGCTGGCATCGAGTTATCGGCTTAAGACTGGATTGTTCTGAAATGGAATGTAAGGAAAATTACTGAAAGGTTGTTTAGAGTCCTCACTGCATTATATATAAGAAAGGCTTATGACAGTGTCAAAAATATTATACAGTAAATATACTATATATTATACATTAAACTGGAGCCTCCTCCTGCTAAACCTATGGGCAAATCCGCTACTGACAATGCTTCATTTAAATAAGTTTTATTAAATGGACAGAGTGTGTCTGTTAGGCTTTTTTGGTCAGTTTCTAAGGGTGTCATATAAATCATTTGATTGTAGATGAAATTTCTGAAATTATGTGTTACGTTACTGGTATTTTCGACTGTCGATGGATATTCTCAAGAAAAAAAAAAGGAGAAATTTGAGAAATAGCCATTGAAGCGATCGAATTGTTAACGGTTCAAAGTTTGAAATGAACGTGGGCTCGCATGTTAACTGTGATACAACAGCTAAAAAAAAAAAAATGATTAAAAAACCTATTAGCCCTTTACATCAAAGGAAATTAACTATCAATAGATTTTTTCAATCTAGGCACGCACGTGTAATTTTTGCCATGTGATGCCAGATCAAGAGAACAATGTTCATTATGAACTTGGAACTTTTAACGACCCAAAAGCTGACAATTTCTTGACTTTTTTTTTAACTTGTTTACTTGAAAAACGACCAATACACGAAACAACACATAATTTCGGTAAGTTCCTTTGCATGTTTCCCCACTCTGAGTTCAAACAATTTATTCCACACCAGGATTAAAGTACAAAATATAAAATAAATAAAGTATACGAAAAAATATATATATATACCTATGAAATCATGACACTGAAAAAAAAATGTAAAACCTCTTGTCATATGAAGAAATTATCCAGAAGCAGACCGATTTATTAGAAACACATACAAATGAATAAATGTTTAGCGCTAACATTGTGGGTAGTTAGTGTCAGTTATATGGTACAGGGGAAACTCTAGTTTCATGCCCTGCTTTGTACCACGGAGCTAAATTATCACGTGTGAATTTCCTTTTAGCTAGGTCAGTCGAAAAAGAGTCCGTGTTTCATCACTAGGTAGGGCTGAGTTCAACTTAGGCAAGTTTCTCACGCCCTCTGGTGGCTGCAATCAAAGCATTGACACATTTAAGAAGAAAACACAATAAACAAGAAGTAGGTATCTTTTGTCTACAATTACATTAAATGAATCTGATCTTGCCACACACACAAACGTACACACACACTAATATATATATATATATATATGTATATATATATATATATATATATATATATATATATATGTACTTATGTATATATATATATATATATATATATATATAAGTTTTGAACAATAAAAATATTGAGAAATTAAAATTTTCAGACACACTGGGTTGTATATTAATATTATTTGTTTTTTGTTATTTCAATTAGATTCCTCTACTAGTTTCGGCCAGCATGGCCATCTTCAGGAGAAAACTTCTGCTTGTTATTAGCATATATATATATATATATATATATATATATATATATATATATATATAGAGAGAGAGAGAGAGAGAGAGAGAGATACTCACACACACACACACATCACATATATATATATATGTTCATATGAGAAAAATTCTAATTATCATATATATATATATATATATATATATATATGTGTGTGTGTGTGTGTGTGTATATATAATGAAATGGATTAAGTCCGGCAATTAATTAATATTTTTTCTACTTATACTTTATTTTATTGATATAATTTATTTAAGCAAATGCTCTGTTTTTAATTAACAGTATTAATTATATTTGCCGGCCTGAATATCCGAGAAATTTCGTACAAAATATGACAGGATACACGAGTTTGTCGTTGCTTGGAAATCTTCTATGTAAACAAAAACAGGCTATCATTATTGCCATGTCCCCGTATTGCTTAATATATTGAATTGTTATTGTCATCTTTAATGATAGCCTTAATGATAGCCGAAAGCTTAGATAGGATTAAAAAAACATGTATCAATATGCTGATTTTCTTTCGTCTTTTAATGATAATGTTATTAAGCTTATCAGACGATATGAAAAGAATTTACATAAAATAGACAAAACTTGTCTATATTATTTAAACAGGCATCAATGAAAAAATGCTGCCTAAATACACACACACACAATATATATATATATATATATATATATATATATATATATATATATATATATATTGCAAGGAATAGATACAAATTATTTCTTAAAGGCATTATGAAAAATAAAAAGTAAGAGATGAAAAACACTCACAGAACAGACCAACCGGTTTCGTTCCCAAGCTCATCAGGGTCGACTGGGAACAATTATTGCAATCAATATTGACTCACACAAACACCCTTCATACAATTAAAGCATTAAAAAATGAAATGATTAATGGTATAAGGGGGGAAGAAAAAAAAATTTCAAACCGCGCGAATATGCACAGCAAAAAAAAAAAAAATTATTTGGGGGGTAGTGTGAGGGGAATGTATGATACACACTAGAGTCTAATAACGTGAAGTCCAAGGAGACAGTCTCTTTGCTTACAAAGAGATGGCTCCCTGGGCCGAATATACAGAGACTCAAGTGCTCGCAAATGAAATGGAGAGTGCGAACTGGACAGTACAGTAAACCAGTTCGGACTGAAATCCTTTGCACAATCCCTGCAATTTATCAAATGTTCTGTGATCGCTGGCCCGGAAGTATTAACCAACTGGCTCTTACGGGCATCCGGATTAAGAACTCGCAATGGGACATGCTGCCTGATCCTACAATCTAAACGTTGGGAAGTCCTTCCTATGTAGTTGCTACCGCAACCACATTTAAAAGAATAAATCACGGAAGAAACATGATGGGGAGGAAGAGGATCCTTACGTATAGAGCACTTGAGTCTCTGTATATTCGGTCCAGGGAGCCATCTCTTTGTAAGCAAAGAGACTGTCTCCTTGGACTTCACGTTATGAGACTCTAGTGTGTATCATACATTCCCCTCACACTACCCCCCAAATAATTTTTTTTTTTTTGCTGTGCATATTCGCACGGTTTGAAATTTTTTTTTTCTTCCCCCCTTATACCATTAATCATTTCATTTTTTAATGCTTTAATTGTATGAAGGGTTTTGTGTGAGTCAATATTGATTGCAATAATTGTTCCCAGTCGACCCTGATGAGCTTGGGAACGAAACCGGTTGGTCTGTTCTGTGAGTGTTTTTCATCTCTTACTTTTTATTTTTCATAATGCCTTTAAGAAATAATTTGTATCTATTCCTTGCAATATTACAGTTCTGTACCTCCAACAATTTATATATATATATATATATATATATATATATATATATATATATATATATATATATATATATATATATATATATATATATATATATATATATTAATGTTATGTCTTTTTATGTGCTTAAGAAAAGGCTAAATTGAAGTTCATGGGACGATGTAGGAAAGGACGTTTAATTCTAGACTTGAAGAGGTTTAAAATTACAGGGATTGGGAAGACATCCTACCGGTAATTTCTTCCACAAAGCAGCATTTTTTGGAAATAAGCTAATCACGTGTAATACGAAGGGGATGAGGATGATTCACTCTTGTGTACGTGACATGGTGGGGGCTTAGTTATAAACTTCAGTGCCGATAGGACGAAGGGATGTAGCTCGTGAGGACACATGTCATGGAAATAGCGATAGTGTAGCGAGAGACGCGCGAGGTTTCATCTGTGAGAAAGTGGCTGTAGAGTGGAAAATAATTAAGAAGAGTTTATTTTGCCGGTCCCGGTAAAATAGACAAATATGCTTTTAAGCTTATAGTCCGCCAGGCCATATTGTCAGTAAAAAAATTTCGTTATTATGAAGGCACGTAATGTTAAAAATAACAACACACAGAATTAATACAGAAGTTTATTTCTTTTCACCATCAATTGTGAAGACAATTTAAAATCTTTTCCACCATCAATTGTTAAAACACAAATTAAAATCATTTATTCATCATCGATTATTAAAAGAAATATAGAAGTCTCTGAATATGTTAAGCACTTCTGGCATAACAGTCTTTTGCCGTTGGGTATGGCGCACTGACGGAAGGCAACTGTCGCAGACCAAAGAATCCATGTTGTTCAAGTTCTACCTACACAGCTCACACAACCACTGCGCTAACGATCACAAATATAGCATATTCTTAGTTCTAAAACACTTCATATTTACCCGCAAAATAGCCTTGGTGCCTATTTTACCGGGACCTTCAAAATAGCCTACTGGAAATAATTAATCACCCACAAGGCCGCTTAGACACTTTTGAACTATATATATATATATATATATATATATATATATACACACACACACACACACACACACACACACACACATATACATATATATATATATATATATATATATATATATATATATATATATACACATACTAGGTGGAACAGAAAAATTGTTAGATTAAGCTTTGAACCGTTGTTTCTTTAAAATGATTAGAGATATCTTACTGGAATTTTCCGAGATTTTTATAACACTATTGGACTCTAATTTGAACAACAAGAATTTGTTGTAACCTCCTGATCCAGTTTTCTTCTCTTCTATTCCATCTTTTTAAACTTATTCACCATTCTCTTGATGATTCTTGAATGGACTTTGAAGATGGAAGCCAGAGTATGAATATTGGTGCCATTACTTAAGGCCAGAATGACTTTTTTCCTCTGACCATTGCTCAGTTGGGAAGACATAGTGGGACTGACACAAAACGATTTTAACCTGTTCCCTTTCTAGCTGAATGAATAATTAGAAGAATTTTCCAGTAATTCTTACGGCCAATGGAGTCAAGATGGCTAAACGTCTTATCTGAAAACCTGGAAAAAAGAAACACAATATGTTTAATGTGTTTTTAGATATTAAACATTTTGTGCAATGGACAATTATCCCATGCTGCTACACGATTTGTACAATTTTGCTATTACACCCGATAATTGCCAATGTTTAGTGGTATATATATATATATATATATATATATATATATATATATATATATATATATATATATATATATACTGTGTTAGCAAGAAATCTCGTCGTGACCGAGGGCCAACACGCCATAACACGCTCTTTCCAAGAAACTGTAACTAAGGTCTGCTCAGCATAGTTGCAGTATAAATCATAGGTGTGGTCTGTGGGTTTTGAATAAACAGAAATGCGCTTGAGCAAGCGTCTGCAGTAGGAATTGGCTAGCCGCCCTAGTAGACAGGTATCCTCGAATTGAGTGGCCAGCTACACACACACACACACACACACACACACACACAACATATATATATATATATATATATATATATATATATATATATATATGAAAATATATAGAAAATAGAAAAGAACAGGTTAGGTTAGTAAACCAAAGTTCTTTAGTATTTTAGTTATTATTTTTAAAAAATAGTGATCGATACAAAAGTAGAGCATAAATATAATTATTTATTTAAAAATATGATTCCAACACGCTACATAAGAAGTCTCATGTTTCAAAAACAAGAGCCAAAAACTTCAATATAATTATTAGAATTAAATCGAGTTAAAGTGAGCTCTGTTTCATCTTCAAGCCAATTTTTTTTTTTGAATAACTTATTTCTGAAATTTACGTGTTTTATATAGGAATCAAAAATTCCCATGGTGACAGCGATCGTGGATATTTGAAATAGGTAGGGGTGTTGTCTGCTAATGATATGTATCAACATAGAGTTACTTTCATAGATGTTAAGTCAGGGTAAGGTGGGGGTGTCTAAATTTAAAGCGGAAGATGTTTTTAATCAGTCACGTTAACTTGTCTATGAGGATTAATTTATTTTTTTGTTTTATTTCTTTATGAAAGGGTTTTTTTGTGTGTATAAAAACATTCGTAACATTTGCTATTTGACGACTTCATAAAGGGCTATCATTTTTTGTAGGGTGTTAAAACTTTTTTATTGGGGCCATGGATTATAAAAGTTAATTTATTGTATGTTAGTTTTTAAGCTAAATTGTTCAATGCGTGAATTTGATGATGTCGGCAAAAAACCGTTAACTCATGTCTATTGTTTAATAGATTTTTATTATTTAGAAACTTAATGTGCAGTTTCTCATGGAGGCACAAAGGGCATGGGTCATCCCAAGTTTTACAAGTTCTAGTCCTGTTTATAATTTTCCATTTTACCTTAGGTGTCCTATTTATTTCCTTCAGATGCCAAAAATATTTAGATAGAGAAGTCTGATTTCTTTTATTTATATTGTTGAAAGAGCACTTATGCTGCCTCCATCTAGCTTTAAAATCATTCTTTGTGGACCCAATGTATATCATATTAGTATTAGGACTCTCAGTGGATGAGATAGTACATTGGTATACCACAGATTTGATGCAGCATTTATTTTCTAAAGGGCAATCTCCTGGGTTTCTACAATTACACAATTTTTCACTGGTGACGATTGCGTCCAGCATGAAACAGCCTGTCGCCTCTGAGTGTTAACTTAAATTTTCACTTTCATATTTATATTTACATACGCTCTATCTCTGATACTAAGCACTTTATATTATAGATATAGCACACCTTAAAACTATATTTCTGTATATATATATATATATATATATATATATATATATATATATATATATATATATATAATTATAATAATATTTTTTGTTTAAAAATATGATTCCTTCGCTACATAAGAGTTCTCATGTTTCAAAAACGAGAGCCGAAATCATCCAAATAATTAATAAAATTAAGTTGGATTTGTGGTGTTTAGTCCCGTTTCATCTTCAAGCGAAATTTTAGGAATAATCCTAAAATTCCTAAGTTATTCCTAAAATTTCGCTTGAAGATTAAACGGGACTAAACACCACAATCCAACTTAATTTTATTAATTATTTGGATGATTTCGGCTCTCGTTTTTGAAACATGAGAACTCTTATGTAGCGAAGGAATCATATTTTTAAACAAAAAATATTATTATAATATAAGCTCTACTTCTGTATGGAGCACTGTCTTCTTAAAAATAAAAACAAAAATACTAAGGAACCCCGGATTATGCACCCAACGTGTTCTTTTCTATTTTCTGCATACCTGCACAAGGATACATATATATATATATATATATATATATATGTATATATATATATATATATATATATATATAGAGAGAGAGAGAGAGAGAGAGAGAGAGAGACAGATAGACAGACAGACAGACAGACTAAATACTTAATAGTGTTCTGGAGAGTATAAGAAAGCAAAGGATAGAAGACTCAGAGAAAGATAAGGAAACTAAGAGTTAGTCATGAAGTCGCGCGTGCAAGTTATTAGTTGTGAGTTTACTTGCACTGGCAATTGGATATGTGGATATAGATACGTGAGCAAAGGGTCAGAGGAAGAAATATTCATCTACTCACCCACATATATTTCAAGTTGTAAGCATGTGAGTTGGCACAGAATTGGAATATACACCTTGGAATACATACGTCCGTTACAAGTACTATAAGGGGCTTCCAGACCCTCACTCCCTTCTCCTTAAAGCTGAGCACTAAACAGAATACTAAATATGCTTTCTTGACCTCAATCTATGACAGTGCTTCCGAGCTATTTATCATTTGTGTAAAATGATTGCTGTCATTTATTCTCAGAATAAAATATAAAACTTTATTGTTAGTTTTATCTTCCGAAATACAAACTTGTAAATATGTTATGTAAATCTTATGCGTAAAAAAAGTCTATAGGTTTCATTATAAAAAATAATTCCAATAAAAAACATAGATTGTGCATTTAAAATGAAAACAGAAGGTATGTTTATAGGAATATTCTGCTTCTTCTATGTATCTCTTCAGGACATTGGCGATCATGGCTCTCTCCAATTTCTAGGCCTTTAGTCAGTCAGTTATGTGCCATGCGTGATACACGCTTATGCGATCATGTATCTTTCGATACATGACTGACGAGGCAGATTTTTTTTCCCGCAGTAGGTTGCCATTTCTTTTTGCGGTAGACCAATTGCCATCCAAGGTTATAGAACCCGGTCTGTCCTATATTTACCCATAGCTGGGGTAGTAGAAGAGGATTCATACCTTTCCCAAGGGTATTAGCACGTAAGTGAATGTAATGGATTTGACTAAAATTTGAACTCGGCTCTCCGATTCCTCAATCCGAGCCGCTATTCATCGGAGAGCCGAGTTCGAATTCAAATCAAATCCATTATATTCACTTACGTGCTAATACATTTGGGAAAGGTATGAATCCTCTTATACTCCCCCAGCTATATAGGTTATGCATTGTTTTCATCTGTTCCACTTGCCTTCAATCAGTCTTGTGAGTATCAAATTTCCAAAGCCTTCTTTCCTAATTAATGTACCCTAGAAATTTCAGCTGTTTCTAAATTTCAGTAAAAGAATTGTAAATACTTTATTACATATTACTATGAACAGATAATGATTAAAAGGTTCTTTCGGGCAAAGCGTTTAAACTTTTGTTGATGATGTGTTGGGTTGGAACAAAAGTTTGTAGCTTTTTTTCAATCATTTCATCACAATCAAGGCGATAAAGACACTAAATAGTTATTGTTAAGAAGAGGTATCCTTTTTGTTTCCATTTTTTATAAAACTTTGTTGAGGCTCCCATTTTCCGTCCATGGTATTCTCAGCATCCTTCAGTAGACCCACATTTTTGTTGCCTCAAATCTTTTCTTCATGAATGCAGGGATTGTCCAGCATTCACTGCCATATGGGAAAACTGATATTATATAACAATTCAAAACTCTTTCCTTTGTTTCCGTCGAAATTTTTCTGTTTCTTGATACTTTTCTTAGCTTTTGGGAGGGTATTTAAAATATAGTTTTAGGAACCTATTTTTCGCCGCTTGAAATTAAAAAAAAAATGGGCCGTTTTTGTCACATTTGAGCAGAGAATTAGAGATGGAAATATGGTCCATTAATATTTTTCTTTAACAAACATACAAACATCGTAGCGATTCAAAGTGTTTTTTAAATACCTTACAAATCTCATATGAGATATTTAAAGTATTTCTGCGGTGACCCGTGTTGTGTGATCTGGATTATTTTAAATCGGCATTTCAGTCTGGTCATCATCAACGTCTACAGGTCTGCCTGAATTTTCTCGGTTATCCAGAGAAAACAAAATCCAATTCTGAAACTAGTGATACACTTATGAACAGAACTCTCAGCTATGGTACCATCTCAATAAACAGCATATATATTTTTAGTTGGCCCTAATCTGGCATCTCGTCTGCAGTTTCTCTTTCACAGACGTGCTGTCGCATCTCTCTGTTTTTTTTACAAATACTTTCACGGTAATTACCCCGATGAGCTGCTTTCGCTGGTTCCCAGACTTCATGAATTTAAGCGTTCAACTAGGCTGGCATCTCGCTCTCACTCTTTCACTGTCGAAACTGTTAAATTTAGCTGTCTCTTCTACTCAAATAGTTTCATGTCTCGCACTTCTCGCCTGTGGAACTCCCTCCCCTTTTCCTGTTTCCCTGGTAGCTATAATCTCTAACTATTTAAATGTAATGTCAATCGATGCCTTGATCTATCCCCTATCCTTCTCTTCATTCTTTCCTCTATCACTCCTCTTTGCTCTTGCTCTATCTCTCTGTAACCCCTTGCGTGCTAGTGGCTTTCCGCCCTGCTTGGGGTGAAACTTTTTCAGAAATGAAAGAGTATCAAATGACGAAAATACAGCCAATTTTTCTCCAATTTTCACTTTTAACGTAAAAACCTTTAAAATTCAAACTCATACAGAAAGACACGTCACTTTTCAGAATATGTACATATGAGATAAATTTCAATCACGTGTGAAACGAAATCACATGTTCAAACTCCATTTAAACCTTTCTTAATAGTAAGTCCGACGGATCCGACAAAGAAAACTGGCCAAAAGAAACTCATGAAAAGACCTCCAGTCAGTGGTTAAATGAGACAAGAAATTCCTTGCAAATTTTAACTCCAAAACAAAACTGCTACCCTTTAATCATCATAGGAAAGAAATTTTTGCACGCCATCAGAATGGCTGATGCTAACCACAAGGAGGGCAATTCATTGGTCTCACGTTTTCTACTGACATTAAGTGAAACGATTATATCGAATCAATTGCTAGATCTACTGCTTAGAAGATTGGTTTACGGCGTCGAGTAAGAAAATCTTTCTCGTTAGAATCCATCTTGCACATTTACAAATCTACCATTCGGCCATGCATTGAATATTACTGCCATATTTGGTCTGTTGCTCCGGCTATATATCTAGAGATTCTTGACAAAATCCAAAGAAGGGTCTGTAATGTTATCGATTCTGACCTGGCATCTCGACTTCCGTCAGTTTCCTACCACTGTGACATGGCTTTTCTGTCTTTTCTATAAATATTTTCGTAGCTGTTGTTCTAATGGACTCTTCTCTTTGGAATCTCAATTTAAGCGTACTACTAGATTGGCTGTTAGATCTCATCGTTTTACCGTTGAAATAGCCGGATGGAACCGTAAATTCTATTCTAATATTTTCTTTTCTCCCACCTGTAGAATTCTCTTCCAATTTCGTGCATCCTTTCCACCTAAAAGCTTAAAGAAATTAAATGCAACGGCAATCACCATCTTCTGTCTTCCTGAACCTTTTTCTACTACTCTCCTTTCTCCTCATTAAAGTTTTCTCGTTCTCTTCCACACCGAGTAACCCTTGTGTCTTAGTGGCATTATCGCCTTGCTCGGGGTGAAATGATTGAAAGAAAACCGATTGAAAAACGCGACAATCTTTTGTTCCAATCCAACACATCATCAAAAAAGCTTAAACTCTCAGCTTGAAAGAACCTTTCAATCATTATCTGCTGAAAATAATATGAAATAAAGTATTTACAATTGTTTTACTGAAATTTAGGATAAAGTGAGTTAAATGGAGTAAAGCTAAATAACTTCTTACTAGAAAGTAAAAGGAAAATCGTGTAGCCACGTATACTTAAATGGTCGCATAGATCAATAGCTTCTCGAAACGATACATATGTCCGAAATATACTTCTTAAAAGATTGGCGATATATATGTGTGTGTGTGTTTGTGTTGTATATTATTATTATTATTATTAATAATAATAATAATAATAAGCATAAAATCCCAAATCACCTCATATGGGGAATAACCTATTTCGGCAGACGAAGATTCAGTTGTCTGTCTTATCAACCCCAGTGAGGACAGAGTTCGTGTCAGAAATAGAAATTTCACCCATATGAGGTGATTTGGGATTTTATTGTTTATTAATTATTTCCTCTGTAATAATAAATACATTATGCTATTTTTGTGGATCAGTTTTAATATTTTATATTACTAGGATCCACTTGGATTATATACCAACGGATTTTTTACTTTTACTATATATATATATATATATATATATATTATATATATATATATATATATATATATATGAAAGTGAAACAGGCTGTTTCATGCTAGACGCAATCGTCAGTCTGCTTGTCACCGCTGAGTGCTGACTTCAATGTTCACTTTTATGTATATATTTATATTTACATACGCTCTATATCGGATATTGAGCACTTTATCCCATAAATATACCACGCATTAATACCATATTTCATCATATATATATATATATATATATATATATATATATATATATATACATATATACACACACACACACACACACACACACACACACACACATATATATATATATATATATATATATATAATCATAAAAAAGTTATTGGCCAGAGTTGAATAAGACCAGGAAACAGTAGTATTAAAAATTAATGAATACACATATAAATAAAATATAAATTTAATATGCAGAGCTTTTAAATTTTCAAAATTAGATCATCCGATCATGCTACCTTGGTGTCAACCTTTCGGTATCTTCAGGCGATTCGGGCTAAATCTGTTTGGCCAGAAACCTTTCTTTTAAACATCTTTCATTAAATCTGGAAGACAAGGAAGATTTAATTAATTTTTTAATTTATTTTTCCAGCATCTTTGTGTTTTTTTTTCCATTTTGTAGGAGTAATGGAGTACAGAAATATTCTATCATTTTCAGTGTTCCAAGCGCTTTCAGCCACTACTTTAGCC
This sequence comes from Acanthosepion lycidas, assembly GCA_963932145.1. NCBI lineage: Eukaryota > Metazoa > Mollusca > Cephalopoda > Sepiida > Sepiidae > Acanthosepion > Acanthosepion lycidas. The sequence goes on along the minus strand of OZ010593.1, from coordinate 73,057,018 downwards.
ATTTTCAAGGGTGTTTTCATTTTGATGTTGTTTGTTTTTCCTCGTGTTTTGACTGTTGTATTTTATTTTTGTGTTGTTTTGAATAGCAGCGTTTATTCTGAGCCTTTAAGAAAGTTTTTAAGCCACTATAATTTTCTTGCTTGTGTTTCCTCATTCCAGTGATTCCCAAACGGTGTGACAAGCCTAATAGGTGCAGTGGATGAGGATGGGACTGATTTTATCATTATGATAACTTTGCATTATATATATATATATATATATATATATATATATATATATATATATATATATATATATATATTAGGAGCAGAAATATTAATAATAATCAGGATAAGGAAAGAGGACAGTAAATAGCGATTGACATTGCATTTAAACTTTTACAGATTAAAGTTGGCTGGAAAGCATAGTGCCGGAAGGGAGTTCCATGAGTTAGAAGTGAAGGAAAGGAAACTGTTATCATAAAATTTACGGTTACAAACTTTCAGCACAATTTTATAGGTGCGTATTATGGATGAAGGCGTATTATACATGGGGAATTACGGGAGTTTACTGAAGATCATCATGACAAAATCAAAGTTAAATTACCAACTTAAGAAATGCACTCTCATCGGGACATTTGGACATCTATATTTATTTTTGTATGCGAAACATAAATAAAATAATGAAAAAAAAAAGGGGTTAGGAGTTCAATTACTGTCGTATGACTTATCAGTCTTTATGCTAGTTGGCATTAATTTCTCTGTTTTAAAGATAACAGAGGCGTCAAACACGAGTGCCTACTAAAAATGACGTTTATAGTAATAAAAAACAATTCTATTAGGTTGTTGCAAAAATAATGACGGTTTTTGACGTATTTTTAACGTCAACAACCGACATTATTTTTGCAACAACCTAATATATCTCCAGAGATTTTTGCGTTTTCAATTTATTCACTTCCACTAAGTTATGACTCCCTCTTCGGCGCGACAAACTAGTTTAATAAAGCCATTCCTTTTTAAAATTTACTTTTAACATTTTCTCACGAAAATTTGATTTTAGGCTGAAGTTTTATGTCGACAGTCTCATATGCACACGCGCATGCGCAGACCCTTGAAAGGGAAACGGCAAAATGATACTTTGCAATTTTTTTTTTTTCCATAAATATATCGACATTTAACCACACAGCAACCTTCAGCCCAAACCACTCCTCGACAAATGCCCGCACGTACGAGTTATCACCCCCACTTATACCTCTATCTCCACATGCCTAATTAATGTACAATAGATCCAGTATATACAGGTTTTGCCAGGGAAGGAGGCTGCGTCTGGCCGTGGCACGAGTTTGACGCACACTGGCCCTTCTGTTTAAGTTGAACGCACTAAAATCTGTTCGAGGAGATCACTTACAAATTTTGATTGGAGCTTGCTTCTGTCTTGCGCTCTCAAATCTGTACCAGCCAGTCACTGTGATGAGAAGAATGTTTAGAAAGATAGAGGGATAAAAACTAGAGAAGAAAGCAAAAGGAGAAAGACATAGAAGGCGAGTATGCGAAATAGATGGTGTTTATTTTATCGGCGTGTCAGTGTTGGATATATGCGCGTCTGAAAACAGGTGCCTCTTATTACTTGGTATCAGAAACTCTCAAGACCCACAACGATACACCTTCCTAGAATAAAGCTTTTCTATTGCAAATTTACTAGAGGCAGATTATGCATCCTTCTCACTTCCATTTTTTTCTCCCGAGGGAGCGGCAGTTTCCTTGCAACTTGATTTATAAATTACACCGGTTGTTCTTGTTAAACAAGTTAGTCCTTGTGCTAATGTTGGCATTTCCAGGCTAATATCCGCTGATATCCAACTACACATTTTTTGTATGTATTTGTAAACATTTTAGCATACAATACTATTAAGTTGGTGCAAAAATAATGACTTAATAATGTCGTTTTTGACGTTAAAAAATACGTCAAAAAACGGCATTATTACGTCATTATTTTTGCACCAACCTAATATCATTTTTTTTAAATACTATCGACAGTTAACTCTCTCCCGTGTCAATAAATTTTCTTTAAAAACCGTCTTCTCTATACCGTTTCAAAGATTAAATACATATTTTTTCAACCATTAAAATTTAAAAAAAAAAGAAGCTGCAAGATGTCTATATATACAACATTTTTGTTTCCTTTTTTTTTTTTTTTTGCAGGTTACATGAAAGAAAACTGCTTTCGTTGATTTTTAAGATTATCACGGTGTTTACTCAATCCCCCACGAGAATGAGATGAGACACAAGGTCGGATTAATGTGGGGACCCGAGCGCGTGCACCCGGGCAAGGTCAATAATTCCCCTCAGCCCCCGCAACCGTCGGTTGCGCTGGCCTCGATGCGAGCACCGATCCCTCCCTCTTGTGCAATAGGAAGGCGGGGCCTCGGGCAGCTGTTCCCCAGGGCTGGGCACCTCTCAGTATAATTTTCCTCAGTTGCCTCTCTGTCCTTTGACAGAGAAGCACCTGAGAGCACTCTGTCCAAGGACAGAGACGCAACTGAGATATGATAAATAATGCGAAATTCCCCCAAGGAGGGATTTTCACGTTTTTTTAAGATAATCACATCTATTTTCAATTCCTATTTTCGCTTGTATTATTTCTGCTACCGACAGGATGTGGGGGCGGTGTAATGGATAACGATCCGGAATGAGAAATCGCGGGAACTGTAATAATGGTACAAGTAATAATGGCATCGGTATTTATAGGAAAAGTGAAAAAAAAAAAAAAAATAGGAAAACAAATTCTTTAAACAGCTAAATACCAATAGCTGCTTAATTTTAAGCTATATAAAGTCAAATTCCTAATCGGAGGTTAGTTGTCCATTTATTTACTTCTGGTTCCGTCGTCCGGGAAACGTCAAGTACTAACCATTGATCTCGTTGGCTCTACCAAAACCCCATCATGGAAGTCATATTAAGTAATAAAGGAAAAGAAAAGATTTCCTTCCAAGCATATACCGAGTGTAATAGTAAAATTGTCCAAATTGTGTAACAGCAAAATTGTCCAGTTGTTAGATTAAGCTTTGAACCGTTGTATCTTAGAAATGATTAAGCATATTTTACTGGAATTCTCCAAGGTCTTTACAACACTCTTGGTCTTTACTTTGAATAATAAGAATGTATTTCACTCTGAGTTGAAATGATGATCTCTTTTCCTGTTATGACTTACTGATCCAGTTTTCCTGTCTACTCTTCCTGTTTTTTTTTTTTTTTTTTTAAACTTATTCAACGTTCTCTTGATGGTTCTTTTGACTCCATTTGAAGATGAAAGCCAGAGTATGAATATTAGTACCATTACTGAAGGCATAAATGATCTTTTTCCTCTCACGGTTGCTCACTTGGTAATACATAGTTGGGCTGACGCAAAACGATTTTAAACTGTTCTGTTCCTAGCTGAGTAACTCAAAGGGTTTTTCAGTGATTCTTGCGACAAGTAGTATCAAGATGGCTAAATGTCTTCTCTGAAAATATGGGAAAGAGAAACTCAATTAGTTTAGTGTTTTTTTTTTGTTTTGTTTTTTTTAGATATTAAACATTTTGCGAGATGGTGTTACATGCTGTTATACGAGTTGGACAATTTTGCTGTTACACTCGGTACGGATACGAAACATTATAAAATCAATTACTATCAGATGGAAATATTTTCCTATTTTTTCACTTGTGCTGTTATTACCTGTGCCGTCATTATTTAAGTTCGAGGAACTGAAAAGAAGGGTTCTAATTTCGGTCAGCTTGTTTGCATCCACTTTCACTTAAACTGCTTGGATATGCACAATGTACGGAGTTGGCTATGCGCATTTACGAGTAAGTGCGAAAATGTTTGGCAAAAGTTGTTTCCTCTTTAGAAAAGATTTTTCTGCATGAAGTCAGATATCTTTTTTTTAAGAGTTTGGAATTATTATAAAGTCACACATTTAAAACTGTTTTTTTTTATCTTGTAAAACTATAAACTGAAATAAGAAGCACACAAATCAAGAAATATGTTCTTGTAAAATTATTGTAAAAAAAACGTTGGTCATCAGACGATATGGTCCGTTGTATATTTAGAGGTCCTTGATAAAATCCACAGAAGGATCAGCAATATTATTGGTCCTGATCTGGCGTCTCGGCTTCAATCACTTTCCCACGGCCCTAAAGTTGCCTCTCTGAACCTTTTCTATAAATAGATTCATGGTAATTATTCGGATGAGCTCTTCCCTATGGCATCTAGACTTTATAAATTTAAGCACAGTTATAGAATGGCGATGCAGTCTCATCAATTTACGGTCAAGTTGGCTAGAATTAACCGCAACATCTACGCTAACAGTTTCTCTTCGCGCTAGTGCCACTCTCTTCCGACTCCATGCTTTCCAGTAAACTTTAATTTTCAAAAATTTAAATTGCTTTGTCAATCGCTATCTACAGTCTTCCTGATCATTCTTCTATTGTTCTCACTTCATAGTAATGTTTCTGTTTTCTACTTCTTCTACACATTGCTTGGGGCGAACTCGATTAATCTATCTATCTATCTATCTATCTATCTATCTATCTATCTATCTATCTATCTATCTATCTATCTATCTCAGTCTGATCGTTATCTATCTATCTATCTATCTATCTATCTATCTATCTATCTATCTCAGTCTGATCATTATCTATCTATCTATCTATCTATCTATCTATCTATCTATCTATCTATCTATCTATCTATCTATCTATCTATCTCAGTCTGATCATTATCTATCTATCTATCTATCTATCTATCTATCTATCTATCTACTGAAAATGAATAAACAGGGTGTCCATAAAGTTCGTGTGCACTTTAAGATATAACTTTATTTGTATTTGCGATAGAAATAATTTGTAAAAAGGAGTAGAAAGAAGTAAATCTATATTTTTTTAAAGGTTTTATTGAAATTTTATCTAAGTTTCCACGTGTCCTCCATCATTAGCAATACAAAGGGTAATACGATTTTGCAGTTCACGGAAAACATTTGCCAACTGATTTACAGTAGTGTCTGAAATCACAGTAGTTATTTTAGCTATACTTAAAACTAGCTACGTTTAACTTTATAACATTTTTTACAGATTATTTCTATCGCAAATACAAATAATGTTATAATTTTTTTTTAAAGTGCACACCCTGTATATTGTTTATCGTCGTTTGATGCATCACTGAATTTTATGCACGTGGCAATCGTTAGGCACGTATTAAAAAAGAACGTTGTAATACGTCAATGTTTGTATCGTACTGGCAAGATGGTGGAGCAGTCCATTTACATATTGAAAAAATAAATTGGTAAAAAAATGAGTTCATAAAAAATGGAGCTATTAAAAAATTATACATACATACATACATACATACATACATATATATATATATATAATATAATATTATATATATATATATATATATATAATATTTATATATATATATATATATAATATATAAATAAATAAATATTAAAAAATAGAAATAATTAATAGAAAATAAAAGTAAAATAAAATTATAGAAATATAGCAAAAAATAATAGCAGTAAAAAATAATATATCTAACGTATATACATTAAAGGTGGTGGCAATTACTGAAATCAATCTGGTTTAAGATTTTTTATATATATTCATTTTTATTCCTACGTATGACCATTAATTCACTTATTTTATTCAAATATAATTATAAACATGCATTTATATGTTTCCTTTTATTATATCTATTTATATATTTCTTTCCAAATAGCAAACATTATCCAGATGTTATCCTCGCATAAAAGCGCATGCGCACCAGCATCTTAAAATTTTCATACATTGGCGCTCTCCTAAAAATACACATTGACAGTCTGAAGAAAAACGGAAGAGGAAGATGAGAAAATAAGTAGGAAGAGGAGAAAAATTAAGAATATTAATAATAGCAATCCAATGAGTGTGCATCGTACTTTTGTGCTCATTGTAGGTTTTTCAGAAAAAAAGAAAAAAGAAAATTATCTATTAGGCAGTTACTCTTTTCATTGCAGGGGTCGATTTTATTTTACAAGTTCATTTCATAGGACGACCGTAATATATTTTGGGGGAAGTCGCTGTCCCTCTAAAGTGAGTTTTAATGAGCACTTCTGATAAATGAAGCGAGAACGTCTAGAAAGTTTTGGGGAAAGAATAGTGGTATTATAAAGAGGAAATAAAGAGAGAACAGAAAGGATACGTTAACAAAAAAAAAAAAAAAAAAAAAAAAAAAAAGGAGTAGGAAAAGAAAGAAAAGACAACAAAGAGAAAAAGAACAAAGAAGAAAATGTTAAGTGTTTTAGTAGTGTTGAGAATTATATCTCAACTTCCGGTCACGCTTGACCCGGTCGCCCGCTTCAGGAAGTCATAATTCAGAACACGCTTACGACTGTCTATATCAGAATGGAACGACTTCCCAGTGCTTTTTGTCGTAGTGTAATGGCTAGCAAAGCTTGTTTTTCTGGTTATTATTAAAGTATTCGATCCTCTCTCTTGGTGCGTTGTATTTGTGACTTTGCACCAAATTGAATCGTAATAAGTGTAGGGTGATTTCTCTCTCAAAGTGCGTACTGAACCAAACTGTTTTTAACATTTAAGTACAATTCAGCTGAACAAATACTCCTTTATCTCGTTAAAATGACGTAGTTAGTTTTCTTTTTTTTTTTTTAATTTTTACTGATTTTATTCTACTTTTTCTTGAATTAAATATGTCATATTGATAAAAATTATAATAAATTAATTGTTTAATGCTAGCTTTTCTGTGTTTTTAGTTTGGTGCAAAAATAATGTCGTTTTCTCACATAGTAACATATGTGAGAAAACGACATTATTTTTTGCATCAACCTAATATTTACTATCAAGGATATTTCCGTAATTTTAAAAAGTGTTTTATTTATTTTTAATAGTGTGCTTTATATATATATATATATATATATATATATATATATATATATATATATTATTATTATTTTATTTTCTGGCGTTTACACATTTCTTTACGGGTCCCGCCCAGGGACTTAAGGTTAGAAATGACATCATGACACTTTCCACTGACAAAAAAAAAAAAAAAAAAAAAATTACATAGATAAAACACTTCGTAAAGTGTGGGCTGTACTTGTCAAAACAATTTTTTTTATCTCCTTGAGGCATGGACTTCCAGGAATCCCTTCAATTAGTCTACTGCAATCTTTTCCAATCAGTCCTAGGGCTCCAACTACAACAGGGATTGTTGATGTTCCCATATGCCACATTTTTGAGATTATTATTTTTCTCTTCTTCTCCTCCTTTTTCTCTTCTTCTTCTTTTTCTCTTCTTCTTTTTCTCCTCTTCCTCCTAAGCCTCATCTCCCTCCCCGCCTCCTCTTCTTCTTCTTCTTCTTCTTCTTCTTCTTCTTCCAAATTTCCTTTCTTTTATAAAATAATGTTAAAGTTAATAAAGTTTTTGTCTTTTCGCGATCTCTCCTAATCCCTGTTCTGCCACCCATTTACACAACCTCGTTAAGTAGGTAATTCACTGTATTCCCTTTGCCTCTCTTTTCCTTCCATATGTCTTGTGAGTGTCAAATTTTCTGAGCTCACTTTTCTCATTATGTGCCTTAGAAATTTCAACAGTTTCTTTCTAATATTCAGTGGAGATCATTTTTGTTTTTCATTTTCTCTAAAACTTCGTCGTTCCTCACATACTCATTCCATTGTATTCTCAGCATCCTTCTGTAAAATCACATTTCTGTTGTCTCAAGATTTTTCTTTATCTGTGAGGGTCCAGCATTCACTGCCATATGGGAAGATCGATATTACATAAAAGTTCAGTACCTTTTCTTTTTGTTGGTTTCTAACGAAAATTTCCTGTTTCTTAATACTTTGCTTAGTTTTTTCAAAGGCATCTTTAAAAAATATACGTTCAGAAACTTATTTTTCAATCGCTTGAAAATGCACTTATAGCCATCTCCGGTTTCGGTGTCGCATTTTCCGTCTTTTAGTGCTTCACTGTTAACGTTTTATGTTGTTGCACATTCCGGCTGCTTCTCTCGTCTGATTTTTAAAAAGGGTGATTTTGGAAGGCAGATGCGTAATCGGGCGGCATGAGGTTCTTCTGAGGTTTCCCGAAGTCCTTACTTCCACATTCCTTGAGTAAACCTGTTACCGCTTTCTCTTATTTTATTTTTATTTTTTATTTTTTTCAAATTTTATTCAGTGTTTGTTAGTTCTGGTTCTCCGGTCGGTATAATGAACCATAATGCCGTCACTGGAGACTATATCAGAAGGAGCAAATAACACAGACACAAGTTGGATATTGTTCGAAATTTAATCAAACGCTTTTTAAGGAAACTCTATACTTATGCATTTAAAAACAAATACGAAAATGCAAGCCTGCTTGTTGATGTTGGGCAGAATATAAAGAATTTCAGTTTTCTTATTTGTATTCACTTTATTCTGTTTATTTATTTACTTTTAGGTGGTGTAAGATTCTTAAATTAAGTTTTGTGAATTCCGTAAGAAGCAACAAAGATTAGCAACAAACACATCAGTATCGACAGGCTTGAGGCAATCTTGAAGTGGTTTTCACACACACACACAAACACACACACACACACTTAAAAACCGTACACACACAAATACGCATACACTTACAAACACACACTTACAAACACAAATACACACTTCAAACACGCATACACTTAAAAATATACATACACACTTACAAACATATACATTGACAAAATACGCACGTACACATTTACAAACACACGCACACGCTTACAAACATAAACACGCTTAAAAACACACACACACACACACAATTACAAATATGCGCATACTTAAAAACAAACACATGCACACGCCCAATTCAAATACTCACATACAGATACACTTATACACATACTTAAAAAAAATCACGTACGCACGTGCAAACGCATAACACACTCTTCAAATACTCATATACACATACACTTACACACACGTACTTAAAAACACAGGCGCGCGTGCGTAAAACGCATCACACTTCAAATACTAGCATGCAGATACACTTACGCATACATACTTAAAAGCAATCACGTGCACATTTGAAAACGTACACACTTCAAATACACACATACAGATACACTTACACACACGCACAAAATATACGCAAACATATACACACACTTGAAAACATACACTCACTAACACAGACAAGAACTTCAAAAGAAAAGTGAAGTTATCCACAAGCCAATATTACTAAAATCAGCAAGAATTACTGATTGATTGGTTTGTTAATTTTATAAAATGTCAACTATTTTTCGGTTATTCGGTCAGTCTTTTTTTAAAATCCAGACCAAAATAGACAAATCTTACAGGACAAAAAATATGATGAATTACTTTAACGTTAGTCCTTCGATATAAATTGCCATCAGGTACATTTTTTAATGCTTTATACAAATTAAAAAATGTTATATTTCTATAATCTAAAAATCTAATCTAAAAAGTAGGATTTAACATTTACAACCTTCAATAATCAGCTTCAACAGGTGGAAACGACATCAATTAAACATTTGCTAATATGGGGGAAACAATGTTTACTATAATAAGAGTAGCATCAGGTGTCAAAGCAAAAGAGAGAAACAGTCAGATTGCGCATGGCCACTAAGTAAAGAGACTTAAACCTGTGTAGAATGACTCAAAGGAAAAGTAAGTACCTTCGAAAAGACCTATCTACAATTATAGGGCGAATGTTATTGAACCACAGGAATCACTTGCTCTCTAATGAAAACCACCAGTTACAAGGGGCAATGAAAATAATAATAATAATAATAATAATAATAATAATAATAATAATAATAATAATAATTAACATCACCCAGACCCGGTTACGGAGACAGGACTTGTTACAATTTTATGGGACTGCACAATACACACAGATAGAACAAAGCTAACCATCCAGACATTGTTATTAGAGATCGCAAACAAAAAAAGTACCTCCTTATTGATATGGCAGTCTCTTCAGACTCCGAAGGGCGGAGTTTCTTTTGGGGTGGTAGGCCGACCCTGAACCCGTTTATACGGGTTCAAAGGGCATATTTTTGCCCGAGCCTACGGGCTCGGAAAACCCACGTTAAACCGGCCTTGTGCCACATGATACCCTCGTGGGGGGGGGTGACTAAATACCGTTCAGACCGAAGTCGGGCGACCGGCTGATCGGTTGAACTCTCTGCCTATGGGCGGGGAGGAACCCGAAGGAGGCTACGCCGAAGGGCGGAGTCTCTTTCGGGGTGGTAGACCGACACTGAACCCGTTTATACGGGTTCAAAGGGCATATTTTTGCCCGAGCCCACGGTCTCGGAAACCCCACGTTAAACCGGCCTTGTGCCACATGATGCACTCGTTGGTGGGGTGACTAAATACGATTCAGTCTGAAGTCTGGAGTGAAGTCCGTCAGGAGTTTGCCAGTCAGCCAGAGCGAGCGAGTCAGTCAGTCGAGTCAGAGGCAGTCCGAAACAGAGTCGTGTTCAGACAATTACTACTAAACCTGATTGTTCGTACTAACACTTTCTACTTCTCTGTATATATTCCTGTTTGTAATATATCTGTGTTATTCCATATCCGTGTTCGAGTTCTTCTTTATTGGTTCTACCTTGGACTATCACCGTGGTACAAGGAATCGGACCATAACAATAAGTCATAAAAAATCAATTCATTTAATCAATCAATCAATGATCAAAGACCACAGTGATCAAAACCCACTTAAACAGAATTGAGATGAATCCCTGCAGATTGTAAGATATCTTTGAAGATCTCCAGAAAACTATCAAAAATACAAAGATCTTGAAGTGGAAATCTAAAACATGTGGCACATGAGGGCATCAATAATTCCAGTTGTAGTTGAAGTCCTCGGATTTATTGGAAAAGGTTCCGATAGACTCATTGAAGGGATTCCTAATAGCCCATGCCTTAAAGAAATACAAAAGAAAACTGTATTCACAAGTACAACTCAAACATTACGAAGAGCTTTATCTTTGTAAAATCTGTGTGATCTTCGTTTATTTATTTATTAATGATATTTTTGGAAAAATGATCAGTGGAAAATCTCATGAAGCTATTTCTGACCTTAGGTCTGTAGTAGGGTCCCTGAAAGAAATATGTATGCAACAGAAATAAAAAGAAATAATAATAATAATAATAATAATAATAATAATAATTATTATTATTATTATTAACGAAAACTACGGATTTAGACCTTGATATCAACAACAAGATTAAGGAACTAGACCAAGATGGTATATAGAAATATTTTGGAATTAATGAAGGAGACGGAATACAACATTCAATTATGAAGACAAAATCCGAAAAGAATATTATAGAAGAGTGTGTTTGAAACTAGAAAGCGAACTTAATGGGGCCAATAAAATGAAGACTAACAACACCTTAGCTATACCCGTAGTAATACACAGCTTCGACATTGATAAGTTGAATGACATTAAAAGATTGGAGGCCAAGGCCCGAAAAATGCTTACCCAAATGAAGATGCACCACCCAAAATCAGATGTTGATGGGCTGTAGCATAAGGGGATCGAGGTCTAATCCAACTTGAAGTCTACCTAAAAAAAAAACAATGACCACCTCCTGCAAATAGTAAAACACCAAATCCACTCCATCAACAAAGAAGCTGCACACTTCAAGAAACATCTTAATATACCTGAGACCCTAGCAGAAAATACGAATTGAATACGATCTATGCCAAACGAGTAAAGCAGAAAGCAAAACAACTTGGTGAAATTAAATTGCAAAAAACTGGCTTTACATGGCAAATGCAAAAAAAAAAGAACAAAAACAAGCAGATGTGGATCAACAGAAAACACATCTGTGGCTGAGGAGCACCGGGCTGAAAGCTGAGAAAGAAGGCCTAATTATTGCAGCTCAGGACCAAAGCCTCGCAATCAGATCCTATCGTTGTCACATAATCAAGGATGGGACTAACCTGAAATACAGGATCTGCGGAAAATATGATGAAACTCTCGAACATATTACCTCAGGATATTCGGGACTGGCAAAAAATGAATATACCCAGAGACATAACAATGTGGCAACGTATGTGCACTGGAGGATATGCAAGAAGCACAAAATCAAAACCACTGATAGATGATATGACCACCAATTAGGCAGTTATTCAAAATAACGATGTAACTATCCTCTGGGACATGCCAATTCAAACTGACAAGGAAATAAATGCCAACAAACCTGATATTATCATAAAAGACAAGAAATTCAAGAAGTATATGCTTATTGACATAGCAGTACCGTCTGAGAGAAACACCTCCATGAAAATTATCGAAAAATTGTTCAAATACAAGGACCTGGCGATCGAGATTAACAGGATGTGGAGAATGAAAACTGAGACTGTACCGATAGTAATCGAAGCTCTGGGCCTCATGAGAAAAGGAATGGGTAATTTTACTAACAGTTTTCCAGATAGCATCCATATAGAAGTTGCCCAGAAGATCGCCTTACTAGGAACATCCTATATACTAAGAAAAGTACTGTTAATTAAATGACAATTCTCCTATATGGCCTAATGACTATAGTTTGGACCGGCTCTACAGGATACACAACAGGAAACATAATACACAAATAATAATAATAATAATAATAATAATAATAATAATAATAATAATAATAATAATAAAAAGCTGTCAAAATGCAATCCCTGTTGTAGTTGGAGCCCTAGGATTGGTTGGAAAATATTTCAGTAGACTAATTGAAGGGATTCCTTGAAGTCCATGCCTCAAAGAGATACAAAAAATTGTTCTGACAAGTACAGCTCACACTTTACAAAGGGCTTTATCTATGTAATTTTTTTTTTTTGCCAGTGGAAAGTGTCATGATGCCATTTCTAACCTTAGGTCCCTAGGCGGGACCCGTAAAGAAATGTGTGAACGCCAGAAATCAAAGAAAATAAAAATAAAAATAATAATAATAATAATAATAATAATAATAATAATAATAATAACTAGATGATCTCAAACTCTTTGCCAAAGACGACAGTGAGTTGAAAGGTATCCTCAATACGATAAAATATGTCAGTGGAGACATAGGTATGGATTTCAGATTACGTAAATGTGCTAAAATAACTTTCAAGGAAGGGAAAATTACAGAAACACCCTCAATATATTTAGATTTTTAATAATAGTAATAACAATAACACAAGAAAATCACCCTATTAGGAACATTCCATATACTAAGAAAAGTGCTATCAATTAAATGACAATTCACTTATAGGGCTTAAGGACCCTAGTTTGGACCCGAATATACAAGACAGAAAGCAAGAAACATAATATGCATGAATAATAATAATAATAATGAAAGCCTTAATGCGAAACCTGACATAGCTGCCATGAATTCTGATTTTAAGCGATTGAAAGTATTAACATGTACATATTTTGTCTGGATGAATTAAGATATGCTACAGTAAATATCCCATTCGGTAACACAGAATTCTTTGTCAGTTGCCTGACCCTAACCAGCCGGGAAAGTTCCCTACGGGCTTATGCACTATGCATCTCTATTTCTGCGCTAGGGCAGTTGGGGGGACATCAGAGTTAAGTGTCGAGGGGGATGTATTTTTTACGCTTGGTATATTTTGTACTCCACCGTGAAATAACAATAATAATTATTAGGTTGGTGCAAAAATAATGACGTAATAATGTCGTTTTTTGACGTATTTTTCAACGTCAAAAAACGACATTATTACGTCATTATTTTTGCACCAACCTAATAGAAAACGTTCGAGAACTTAATCAAATCGAAGGACTTCGAGATAGAAACCAGTAGAATCTGGCATCTTAAGGCAACAAAATCCCCAGATATTATTTGAGCGCAAGGAATGATATCAAAAGGAGCAAAGAAATATGTGGATCAAATTCCTGACAGCTGTAAAATATGTAGATGGCAAAAAATCATTCTTGTTGATACTTCTCACATCTTACGTAGACATCTTCCCGTGCAACGATCACAAATTACATTTCTCTGATTGCATAGCACCTCGTCTGTTTGCAACTTCTGAGGCAGAAATTTGCATCGCAGGATAATTGAAGAAGTTGGAAAATCCACAATACTCTGGGGTTATAATTTTCAGACAGACGGAGTGATACAACATTGCCGTTCGGATATAATTGTGTTAGATAAAGGTACCAAGAACTGTCATGTTATTGATGTTGCCATAACAACCAACACAAATATAGCAAACGATTTGATTGAGAGAATTACAAATTACTCTGATTTGAAAGTTAAAACGGACTTTTTGCAAAGCGGAAAGGAAATGTCAAGGTGATTCCAGTAGTAATTGGCGTATTGGGATCAATTTCATTAAAACTGTGTGACTTCCTTGGGTAGCTGGGGATACTATACTAAACTGGAATCATCCTAAAATCAGTTCTTTTGAACACTACGCATTTTGAGAGTCTTTTCTGTTTGAGGTTCTTGTGACTTGACAGATAACTTTATGCACTTGGTGTATTCAAAATAAATTAATGCACTTTCTTATGGACATGGCAGTCCCTCCAGATTGTAATGTATCTTTGAAGATCTTCAAAAAAAAAAAAAAAAAAGATATCAAAATAGAAGGATCTTGAAGTGGAAATCTAACAAATTGCAGTTTTAGTTGGAGCCTCGGATTGATTGCAAAAGGTTCCGATAGACTCATTAAAGTGGTACCTGGTAGCACATCCCTTAAAGAAAAAAAATGTACAAGTACAACTCAAACATTACGAAGAGCATTATCTATGTAAAATGTGTGAGCTTAGTTTTCTTTTTCTTTTATAAAAATGATCATTGGAATAGACTCACTGAAGGGATTCCTAGTAGCCGATGCCTTAAAGAAATACAAAAAAATTGTATTCACAAGTACAACTCAAACATTACGAAGAACTTTATCTTTGTGCAATGTGTGTGATCTTTATTTATTTATTTATTTATTAATGTTCGTTTCGGAAAAAAGATCAGTGGAAAATGTCATGAAGTCATTTTTGACCTTAGGTCTCTGGTTGGGACCCGGGAGGAAATGTGTATCCAACAGAAATCAAAGGAAATAACAATAATAATAAAGCACTGAAAAATGTACTAAATATTTGAAAGAAAACATGCAATGCAAATTTGATGAATATTTGATAGTGTCTTGTTAGGCGTGAATAATGTCTCCAAAATATGCTGATGTTTCTGTAACATCACAACACTGGAGAAGGGGAAGGCAAATGATGAACAGAGAAGAGAAAAAAAGATGACGAAGAGTAATGGTTAAAGGTGGAGACTGCGAAGGAAGAGGAGAAGAGAATGTGTGTGTGAGAGAGAGAGAGAGAGAGAAAGAAAGAGAGAGAGAGAGAGTGTGTGTGTGTGTGTGTGTGTGTGGTGGTAGGTAGAGTTGATTTTGGAATAGTTTGCTAGCTTGCGAAAATAAAATAAATTGAAGTTGCGCTTAACAAACATACACCGTCGACATCATCCCATTTCCTTCGTCGACGCCATCAGCTCTATTATTTTTGCATACTACGCACATACGACCTTTGTTCATAGTGTTTTATTTTGGAAAGGGAAAACAATGCAGAAAGGCAAGTCGCCGATTATTGGCTCACTTGCGGGACCGGAGCAAACAGTTAACAAGGGTAAGTGCGGCCGCGTACACTTGGGTTGATGAGTCAGAAAATAACTTGAAAGAAATGACGAAAAAAAAAAAAGTCGG
The DNA here is from genome assembly GCA_963932145.1 of Acanthosepion lycidas. NCBI lineage: Eukaryota > Metazoa > Mollusca > Cephalopoda > Sepiida > Sepiidae > Acanthosepion > Acanthosepion lycidas. The sequence continues at coordinate 73,041,314 of OZ010593.1, read as the reverse complement.
AGAGCAATACAAACACGCAAAGATAACACACGCACACACTGACACGAAAAGACAACAAACATACACACACACACACACACGCAGAAAAACACATGAACAGAAGCAGCATAAACCCAATCGTAAATATTCATTTAAAACCGTGTGACAGAACATAAACACATTAAAAGCACGGCACATTTACCCAAACATATGCAAACGCAAACATACAGAATCTCTATATGTAATCTAATCTTTAAGAGTTAATAACATTAAGAAACATTTCAAACGATCTTGCTATTTTTTATAATGACACATTTGAGTAGAAATATAGTCATTTTTCTCGTGTATTGCAGTCATAGAAAAAGTTTTCTTCTATCAGCTGTGTCACTTCAGGACGCCGGCAATCGTGGCTCTCCACAACTTTCTATCCATTGTAACTCTTAGCTTTTTACAATCCCTCTCCACTCTCTGTTCTGGTATCCATTAGTTAACTAACTCTCTGTTCTCCTCTGCTGTCTTCATTATGCTCTGCAAGTGTCATATTCTCCAAGCACTCTTTCTTCATTACATATCCTAGAAACTCCAGCTGTTTCTTTCCGATTTGATGAATAATTCCCCATTTTGTTTTCATTTTTCTTAAGCGCACCGCGTTGCTCGGTAGCTAACGGACACATCACGTTGAAACACTGGTTTCGGTACTATCGCCGAAATTAAGCAACGTCGAGCCTGGTCATTACCTAGATGGGTGACCATGTGCTGTAAGCTTGGGTGTGCGGGTGGTGTAATAGATAATGGCTCCGAGTTCTAAATGCAGTTGTGTTCTTTATATTCACTTACGTGCAAATAACCTTAATTAGTAAGACTTGTACCACTAAATCCATTATTATTCCCGCCCCCTCAAAAAAGTCTTACAATCTCTATCTATAAAAGGCAGGATGTGTGTGTGTGTGTGTAACAAATGCACGGCCGCAATTTTCGACGGATTTGCACCAAAATTTACATGCACATGTTCCAAGTTAGTGGAAAGGCCAAGACCGACTTTGCATTTCCCAACTCCCATCGATAGTGGAAATAATCGATTTTTTTTCATGCTTCTACGGCAGTTTCGATGTAGTTTGCGGCCATTTTCTACTGGCCAGAGTGAGAGCCTATAGCTGGCTGCCACGAATAGGCAGGAAGATTCTATTGGCCAGCGTGAGAGCCAACAGCTGACAGACACGAATGTTAACTAGCATGCTAGCACGCAATAAAAAATCGATAACTGCATTCGTCACAACTGGGAAAAATTTAAATCTGCATGGTACTTTACTGCATTTCGCTCATTCGCTTGCTTAAACTCAACGTTGATTCTGATTCCGCAGAACTGGGTTGGGCGTGAAAAAATATTTGTTGTTAACATTCTTTTTTCATTCGGTTTTTCCAGTTACGAGTCCTTTTTTAAAGCTGATCGTTTTGTGTTCATTTTATTTAGTTCTTTTTTCGTAACAGATTTAATATTTAGTATAGAGCTTAGAAAAAATTCGCAGTGTGAGATAGGCGAGAGGTAAGGCATGTAGTAACATCAGCACGGCAAAGGGCACTCCTTTAAAGGCAAGGCAGGGCAAAAATATTTTAAGTCAAGTGATAGCGATTGCTGTATGAGTCGTACGATTTTTGTATTCAGCACGGGCAACGCCGGGCCATGCTCCTAGTCTAAAATATTTTCTGGCTTTAAATAATCTGTAAAGGGTTGTTAATCCGTAGAAAACAAAACGAATCCGTCGTTGCTCTTTATATGGCATTCTCAGTATCCTTCTGTAGAACCATATCTCTGTTACTTAAAATCTCCTCTTTATCTGTGAAACAATTATCCATTATTCAACACCTTATAGAAGGATTGATATTACATAGGAAGTCAGCGTTCTTTTCCCTATTTTTTAATACTTTTTTAATTTTTAAGAAGCATTTTTTGCTATTACAATTCGCCTTCGGATTCCGGAGTTCCATTTTCCGTCAACAGTTAAAATATTTCCCAGATATTTAAATTGAAAATTCATACTGTATTAACTTAAAAATAAAACCAACAACACAATCTCTGACAATCTGATCTACGGTCTCATTCAGGACGTAAGCGATCATGACTCTCCATCATTTCCTGTCTTTTCTCGTTCTAACTAACCCTTACCCCATTACTAAACCTCTTCTCCTTGTTCTGCCACCCATACACTCAGCTCACCAATTAGATTACAAGCTTTCCTCCCTGATTATTTTGTGGCATCCTGTCCTGTTAATATTAAATTTACGAGACCTTTTTTCTTCATTAGGTCTCCCAGGAATTTCAGCTCTTTTTTTCTTGTAGTTCTTGTTTTCCTTCAAGCTTCATTGTTAGTCACATGTTCTGTCCATATTGCTCTCAGTATTCGTCGATAGTACCACAACTATATCGCTTCAAATATATTTCCCACCTTTTCGGAGATTGTCCAAGCATGGCCGCTATATAGGAGATTAGATATTTCATAGCAGTTCAACACTCCTCTGTATTTCTAACAACATTTTCCCATCTCTTAATACTTTGCTTAATTTCTAGAAGGCATATTTCGCTAGTCCTATGGGTCTTTTATCCATCGTCTATTACCACCTTACCTGGACAGTTGAATTTTTTGCATCTGCTGGCTTTTTTAGACCCCAACTTGTGACTCGCATCATGGACTGTCTCGTTCGCTGACAACAGTGGATTATATATTCTGAAAGTTGATAAATTATTTTTTTTTTTTCGTCTTGCTTTCCTTTGCTTTCCTTGACTATGAATTCTTTCGATTTTCCTTTTGAGATGTAATTTGCTTATCTTATGTTGTTAAAATTATATCCACGAATAATAGATATTGGCCAGTCTCCCCGTTCTCTTAAGATCGTCTCGTTGTACATGTTTAAAAAATTTCGATGAGACTTACAGTGAAATAGAAGAAATTAAAGTTTTCAACAGCGTGGTAAGTTAAACAATATATATATTTTATGTCACTTTCCTTCTGTCTGACAGTCTGTTTCTCTCTCGGTCTCGGTCTCGGTCTCGGTCTCGGTCTCGGCTCCGGCTCGGGCTCGGGCTCGGTCTCGGTCTCGGTCTCGGTCTCGGTCTCTCTGTCTGTCTCTCTCTCTCTCTCTATATATATATATATGGATGGATTCTCCCGCCGTGTTCGACGTATGAGGTTCCGACGACCACGAACTAATTATCTGAATGCCAATGACGGGCATGACTTTTGAGACCGGCTTGAGAATTGCACAAAAGACCACAAACAATACAGCAGAATGTATTGTATCCAAGTGCAGCAGGATCACTGTTAGATGTCTTATTTTGCATTCTCCTTTCATGTAGTCGACTAATGATTATTTCTCAGTTCAGCTATATCAATGTTGTACTTCTTTAGCTCCAATGCGACCAGTGCTGTTTTTCTTTCTGGTGCTGAGTTGTTGTCCTGGAGAGTTTTGTACATTGCAAGTTGCCAAGATAAAGTTAATGTTGTTTTGTAGAGTTTTTCGCAATAGTCGGATATGTGTGAAACTAATTAGATGGAGTTGTCAGAAAACCTACACAATGATTTGTATCAAATGGTGAAGGCTTGTTGGATCTGTCGATAAAAAAGTAACGGTGCAAAAGACTTGCCACGGAAACTCCGAACGAAAGTCCTCATGTGTCATTATCTCGTAGTTTAACCTCTCCGGATCACAGTCAGTATCAGCCAGTACACGCCTCTCGGCAGACATATCCAATATAATGACCGGGTTAAGCTGTCAAAATTTTTCCTTCTAATCTGAAGTCTTTTTTATCGTGAAACCAACACTAAAAGGATTACTAAACAACGCTCAGAGAGACTCCTTTCACCCCCATGAAGGGCAACTAGCCTGCGCCAGTTCTCAACCTGGTACTTTGCATCGAAATTAAAAATTAGGAGATGAGCCAGTGACGGTACCTTGGTTTCAAATTTTCGGTATCTTCAGGCGATATGGGCCAAATATATATATATATATATATATATATATATATATATATAGAGAGAGAGAGAGAGAGAGAGAGAGAGTGTCCATAAAGTTCGTGTGCACTTTAAAAATTTATAACTTTATTTGTATTTGCGATAGAAATAATCTGTAAAAATGTTATAAAGTTTAATGTACCTAGTTTTAAGTATAGTTATTGAATAATTCTTTACCACAAAATTTGCAACAATTTTTAGATAAGTAAAAAATATTTTCTTTTTTCAAGAATCAATTTGATCCATGGCTTCAAATGAGGAAAAAGTAAACTGTGTCCTTTGGTTGGCTGAACTGAAATCTACCATTGCTGTACAAAGAAAGTTTAGAATTGAATACAATAAAGAACCACCTCATTAGAACACTATTGCTAAATGGATGAAAAAATTTAAGGAGACAGGCTCTGTGAAGGACATGGGAAGCTAAAATAAAATTTCAATAAAACCTTAAAAAATATAAATTTACTTCTTTCTAATCCTTTTTACAAATTATTTCTATCGCAAATACACATAAAGTTATAAATTTTTTAAAGTGCACACGAACTTTATGGACACCCAGTATATATATTTTCAGACAGGTTTCGTTAAATAATTTAAACACGTTCTGTCTACTTATTTTCAATAAAATCCTTTCATATTCACGAATAAGCTTTTTGTGCGGTTGTTAAAAGACGAGAAGAAAGACACCGTGTTGGCTCATATTGTATTTATTCCGATTATTTTCGCCATAGCATAATGTCATCATCAGGGTATTGTTAAATATAGAGTAAGTATTTAATGTTCATGGTTGTGAAGGACAAAAATTGTTGTGGTCATTCGGAGATAACCATTTTTATATGTGGAGTCACGAACGCCGTGTCGTGGCTGGTTGACAGATACCGTTTTTAAAGGGAGATAATTAGGTATTCTGTAAAAACGTTTAAGCCTTGAGTAGTTGCTAGATAAAGAAAAAAACTATTAATGACAAGAGGGGACATTTAAAGACTATTTTGCACATTTTTAAATGTTTGTGGAGTACACGTAATTAATTTTATTGAGGTTTGGTTTCAATTATATATATATATATATATATATATATATATATATATATATATATATATATATATGAACAATACTGAATTGTTCATAACCATTTTCGATTCTCACCCGTCGAGGTGCAGTTGAAATGCACCGAAACGAAGTTGCATCATTGCAGTGAGTAAACTTTTTGTCTATATATATATATATATATATATATATATATATATATATATATATTCGACTCCCCACGTCCAATTTGGCGTATGAGGTTCAAGCAGATCAGTTCTAAGGAACCGACACCAACACGAAATTGAATTATAGTTGTAAAGGTTTTGTGCAGAACCATCCACAGTTTTTGAAGGGCCGAATACAGAGACCTGGTGCACTACGTGCCATAATGTCCCCAAACGACTGTCCGTAGGTTTTGAATTCAGAGTTTTCCTTCTCCTAAACCAGTTGCCATCCAAAGCTATAGAATCCAGTCTGTCGTGCTATGTACCCATAGCTGGAAGGACAAGAAGAGGAGTCATACCTTTCCCAAGGGTATTAGCACGTAAGTGAATGTAGTGGATTCGACTGAAATTCGAACTCTGCTCTCCAGTTCCTCAATCCAAAACGCTAGCCATTACTCCAAATATAGCATCTACTTTTCTTTTTGGGAAAACAAAGCATTAGAGCGAAGGATCTGGCACTTGTCTGCTTCTCATTTACATAAAAGTTTGAGTGAGGCGGATTTGAATCGCAGGATGAACAGCGTGCAAATATTAAAGCAAGTTGGTAGCATGCTGCTCCTCTTAATGATAGCCTTACCTAACACTGTGGCTTTGTCCCACACAGTAAAGCAGACTTTGATGTCCACTCGCTGAAACATGTAGCAGTTGTTCTTCAACCACTCTAGCAAAATTATTTAACATCATGCTCCATCTATCTAAAAGTTTGGAAAACAGCTGCAGGCTTCAGGAGACACATGCGTCTCCATAGAAGCTGAGCATCTTTTTTTTTTTTTTTTTTTACTGAGCTGTCATTTGTCGTTCGCGAAGAGAGAGTCCACCTTATATATATATATATATATATATATATATATATATATATATATAAGATGGGATGGTTTTGGCATCAGAATGAGTGATGATCGGATACCTAAAATCTTCATGTATAGCCAACTTTTTCATGGTAGGCGTAATGTAGGCACAAACGCAAATACAATTTAAATGCTGCAAACGTCCCTATAGAGAAGTTCGAACTTGCTGTTGAAAACCGAGCAAACTGGAGAAACTCTTCCCACCGAGGTTAACTAATTTTGGAAATGAATCGTCTCAATTATCTGAGAGAATTAAGAACCAACACTAAATCTCGGACGAATACATCAGCCCGTATGACAATCAACCCTTCAGCATGTCCCGAGTGTGGACTTGTTTGCAAATCCCGTGCAGGATTGTTGTCTTATACGAAACATCAACATAAAAACTGAACTGAAAGACACACATACGATGAAAACGACGGGAGAGCACATCATATATATATATATATATATATATATATATATATATATATATATATATATCCACATTTCATTGAAAACGACAGACAAGGTGCTTTTATTTAGTTTTTTTTTTTTATACAATTTCTCATGCGATCTTTTTTTCTTTTCGGATGATAAATTATGTAGAAACTGTCCGAATGTACTTTTTATCCGAGCCCTTTCGGCTATACATTTTGTCATTTTCAAGGATTATATTTTAACTATTAAAATAAGAAATAGTTTGTTGCATGTACGTTTCATAAAATGTTTTCATTTTTTTGTTTCAAAACACGGTCAAGATATTATGTCCATGTTCAAAGTTAATATTATTAAGTGCTGGTTTGTTTTTATTAATAAGGCTTCCATTATTTTTAGCCTTTTTTTGCATGTAGATGATGCTATTATATTAGTGTTGTCGACAAGTATTTTCCGAATAGTGTCCGGTAGGTCTCCATGAATATTTAAATGAGATCTAATTGAGCTATTGTCAGAAAGGTGTAGAGTTAGTCTGCGTGTCAAACATGTTGTAGTGTGGCCTATATAATTATTTACGAATTTTGATTGATACAGCGCAAAATATAAGAATAATTAAGAAAAAAATCTTAAAAATCCATAGTCAGTAATAAATTTATTTCGATGAATATAAACAAATTTAGACCGACTACGTTTTATGAAAATTATACACACACACACACACACACATATATATATATATATATATATAGATAGATAGATAGATAGATAGAGAGAGAGAGAGAGAGAGAGAGAGGGAGAGGGAGAGAGGGAGGGAGAGGGAGACGAGCTGACGGTAACTGTATGTGTATACTTGGGCGTAACAGATATTCTGATAAAAGACTTTGGTCATTCTTTGAGATCGAAAATCAAACCTGCATTCCATTTAGGTTGTGAAACTACAATTTGAGTGCTTCTCTTTATCATGTGAAACTACTTTGTAATTTTACACGATAAAGAGACTCAAACAAACCCCGTAGACTCCATTGATGAGTAGGGAAGCAAAACTCTCAACACACTAGAAAACCTACTTCCGTAACAAGTTTTTATGAGAGGGATTTTCTAGACATATGTCCAAATGATTTTGAATTCAGAGTTGCCTACTCGTTAAACTAGTTGCCAACCAAAGCTGAGGAATTCCAATCTGTGCTGTTATTTACAGGAAGAGATTCATACCATTTCCAATGGTATTTTAGTGAAAGTGAATGTAATGTAATGAACTCGACTGGAATTCGAGATAAAGAAATTTTCTTTCATAAGACTTTCGGTTACCAAAGTTAGTAGATATTAATTTTACTGTAAAAAGAAAGGAGAAAAACAGTTATATCTCGTGTACCCACCTAAATATAACGATTATACTCATAAAAGTAACGTAGGAAATTTTTTGAACATTTCATTAACTGGTTAGGGAAGTTAGAATGAGTATGATACATTAGGAATACAAAAATATAATGATTCAAAAAAATTAAAATAGATGAAAGGTTGAATAGCGTCAAATGCATCCAGTAACGTAAGAAACATTTTAAGCTAGACATGGAGGAAGTCAAGCTTTTCTGTTTGGAGTTCCATGACACAAATCTTATGCAACATAAAGAAAGGGTCGCCATATTGGATGAATGGCTATCTGACTTCAGCATTCATCGAGCAAATGTGGATATCATAAAATAGCAGAATTCGTCAGAAATCACGGAATCTTGATGAGTTGTAGGGGCTCAGCCGGTGATGCCGCTACATATTCCCATCATACTGAAAACATTTAAACACATTAACGTTTTTGAAGTTATTTTTATCCGTCATCTCTTAAATTGTCTGTATCCAAACGAGTTCTATTATATTCAAACGACAAGATATGTGTGTGTGTGTGTGTGTGTGTGTGCACGCGCGTCTTTTTGGGGAGACGGTTAGGGAGCTTTAGTGTGTGTGGGGGTCTTCAGTGAGGGGTCAGTTTTTAGTGGGGGGGGGGATTTCCAGACTTTTTTTTTTTTACCTGGGTAGGGTTTTTCAAAGTTTCGAATCAAATATTGCACATAGGAATCGAAATTGTGGATAAACTGTCCATACCAAAACTGTGTGTTAATTTTAGTTTTCATGGTGATAAAAGGATTTTAATTTTTGCGTAATTCCGATTTCAGTAACAAATGGTTTTATTCCGGAAATAATGCACAGTGTAACGCGGATATAAGAGACCCGGATATATGAGAGATTTTCTCTGGTCCCAAATTAGAGCTATACTTACGTAAGCAAAATAGACCAAACCCGGATATAAGAGAAACCCGGATATAAGAGACTTCTTCTCCGGTCCCGACAACTCTCTTATATCCGGGTTACACTGTATTTAAACTGTTTAATTCAATCAAAATACGCATACCTATTACCTTTATATTTCCGCCATCGAGTTACAAAGTTATGTATTCAGAAAACAGCGCCGTCCAGTCCGATCACAACTGGATTCTTTCCCCTATGCTCGGTTAATATTGGCAACATTTTAACTGTACTTAAACGCATCTCATTTTTTTCATATTCAAGAGGTAGGGGTATATAACATTTGGAATTAAATTCTGAAAAAGATTTATATAAAATTAACAAAGAGGATGTTTAATCATTAAGAATGAGTAATATATTTTTGTGCTAATACCATAAAAAATATATAACACTATTAAAAGGTTCATTTTAAAATCGGACATCATTTTCGGAACATTCATATATATATATATATATATATATATATATATATATATATATATAGTTCATGTTAGTTTTTTTTTTTCGCGCACTCACCTGATTTTTATGTTTATTTTTATTTTCATAATTAATACCGGGTTAATTAATACGTTTGGTATTAAGAGATGAAAGACTGATAATTTCCCATATGGATTTTTTAAAGCATTTCACACCAGGCAAAGCAGGATGCTACTAGCTAAGGGGTTACAGAGAATGGGAGCGAGAGTAAAGAGGCGTGACAGAAGAAAGGATGAAGAGAAGCACGGGGAATAGATCAAGGCATCTAGAGATGTCAGTTGACATTACATTTGAATAGTTGGAGATTATAGCTATCAGGGAAACAAGAGGAGGGGAATTCCATAGACAGGAGGTGCAAGACATGAAGCAATTGGAGTAGAAGAGACGGCTATATTTAACCGTTTCGACAGTGAAAGGGTGGGACTGAGATGCCAACCAAGCAGCACGTTTAAATTCATGCAATCTGGGAACTAGCGAAAGTAGTTCGTCGGGGAAGTTACCGTGAAAGGATTTGTAGAGAAGACAGAGTGAGTCGGCTGTAGACAAGATGTCAGATCAGGGTCAATCTCATTGCATATCCGTCTTTTGATTTTGTCGAGAACCTTTAGATGAATAACGGAGTCACCTGACCATATATGGCAGCAGTAGTCCATGCAAGGGCTAAAAGTGTCAGACCAAGCAGTCGCAAAGAGGTGCTCTCGTGGAGTTGAGCATCAGACATTTTAATGGGAGGCAGGGTGAGTTCTCTGTGGTGATTAATAGAGAGCAGTTTTGTTTTTGAGGCATTAAAGTTAACCAGCCAATTCCTGTCCCAAGATTCATTATGATTCATAAATGTGAACTGTGCCAAATGAAGAAAATCTAAACGATGTAAGTTTTGGCATAAAATGACCCTAAAGAGTTGATAGGCCGTTCAAAATCCACTTAAAACTTGTGTCATATTGATGTTTTTAAATGCCATATCCTCTAGGACGTACGCAATCACGGCTCTCCATAGATTTCTTTTCTTTATTATATGTGCGATAACCTCTTTGAACAATAGTGAAGTTGTTTCTATTTCTCTTCTCTACTTAAAAAAAAAAAAAAAAAAAATCAGCATTGTACTTCTTTTAGACTGATCGTCACCCAAGGCTAGAGAACACAGTCTTCCCTATTATTTAATGTATCGATTATTATATGTCAATTGCGATAACCTCTTGGAACAATAGTGTTATGGTAATTTACCTAGGCGCGCATGGACTCTCTTAGCTATAAATAGGAGCAGGTACTGCCTTTTGAAGAGGGAAGTTTCCAGCTGTCAGCTCTGACAGTCGGACCGAGCATTCTTGCTGTAACACTCCTGTTTGTATATGTTTGTATTACTGTTTCTGTTAATATAGTTGTTTAACTCAATTCCTCTCTTGTGTCTTTATTTCTGGCCCTAACAAGGCCACAATAAATAGTGAAGTTGTTTCTATTTGTCTCTTTTTTTTTTAATTCAGCATTGTACTTCTCTTAGACTGGTCGTTATTCAAGGCTAGAGAACCCAGTGTGCCTTACTATTTAATGTATCGATTATTATATGTCAATTGCGATAACCTCTTGAAAAATAATAACGTCTGCTCTACTATTTAATATATCGATAGGGAAGGTAGGAAAAAATCAAAGTAGACGTAGCAGGCTAGGCCGGAAAATAAACCCGGTTAGCGGAGTTCACTTTCTGCGCTGATGTCCGTTACACTACCCGCTACCGTTCTCAAATGTCATGCATAATCAACGATATTTCCTTGACGCTGCAAGAACAAAAGAGGGAAAATAATAAAACAAAATCTGTCAAATTTTGCTCTTTAATTTTCCGAAGGAAAACTGCAGATTTTAATAAAGTTCGACAAATATGTCTACTTTTGCTCAAATGTGTAAATGAGAAATCTAATTGGTCTTCATGAATTCATCTGGAATTCATAAATGTGTTTTTTTTTCTCTGTTCTGACGACCTGCTTGCACAAATACTGCGTGGCCCATACATATTCATTAAATCCCTCTTTCAATAGTCATTCCTTTCGCAAGACTTAACTATTCACTGTTTATTCAACGTGATATGTTGACAGTGGCTCACCTACTCCTGAAATTCATTTACCCTTACAATTATTAATGAAAATCAGATCGTCCCGTACAATTTTGAATACGCAACACGTCCCTGATCAATGGCGACACTTTGATGTAAGGAAGTTACAGATTCTCTTACGTTGTTTTCAAGTAAAGATGAAATAAATGCGCAAAGTAGGTTTGTTTTGTTTTATGGCACATTAACCTTTAATGCTGACAAGACTTTTATTGTTAGTAATGTTTTTTTTTCTAAAATGTATTGCTTGTAATATTTTTTTTTGTCAAAAATCTATTGCTGGTAATATTTTTTCCAGAAATAAATGGCTGGCAATATTTCTTTCAAAAATCTATTGCCGGTATTAGGTTGGTGCAAAAATAATGTCGTTTTCTCACATAGTAACATATGTGAGAAAACGACATTATTTTTGCACCAACCTAATAATATTTTTTCGAGAAATGAATTGCTGGCAATATTTTTTTTCAAAAATGTATTGCTGGTAATATTTTTTTCCAGAAATGAATGGCTGGCAATATTTTTTCAAAAATCTATTGCTGGTAATATTTTTTCCAGAAATGAGTTGCTGGCAATATTTCTTTCAAAAATGTATTGCTGGTAATATTTTTTCAAAAATGTATTGCTGGTAATAATCTTTACAAAAATGTATTGTTGGTACTAAAACCTATTTTTACAATTTCATAGTGTTTTGACCTCAGTTTGAAGGTTAACTATTTGCCCATAGCTGAGTCCCTAACAGGTGCTACCAACCTGGGTCAGGGTGGACCTGGGAACACAGAGGCCTCGCTGTCGGATGTAGTTTATCGTCTTACCCAGGACGCGGATGTAGTTTATCGTCACACCCAGGACGGGCGCAAAGTAGGTTCATCAAAAATTCTCCAATGATAATCAGTTGTGAAACGAAACTGAATTGACTTGGCTAAATGAATTCAGATATAAATAAATAACACGAAATAACAAAATGTCGTACAGATAACAAATAGCTTATCAACACCAATAAATAAGAATTTAAGTAGGAAGCAAAATTTAAAAAGCGCAAGAAATTCTTTTCGCTTAAACCCGGAATTCAATCCAAAAATCAAGCTAAAAAGATTTTTAAGGATACATGAGGCGCTTATCTCCCTTTGGTGAAGATAAGTCACTTGTGTCATGTGACAGCCGCTTAACGACATCACCCATACAGTGACGAAAGCGTCAGTCAATTTCAGTTGATTTACAGTCAAACAAACGGTAAGTTTTCTTTCTTTAACTCGGGACCCACATAGCCCGAGGTGAAGCTAAATATGCCACCCCCTCAGCTGCTTACAATACCATGGTGCCGTTCCCTTTGGGAATATATCTTTCCCAGATATAGAGTTAAGCTTTAGCTCGCAGTCCTCAATTTGAGAAAACCCAAGACTCGTTCGTGAAATATGTTTTCGATTGGGACATATATGAATCTGGCCCATTTGAAATCGGAGTTCTAAAAATGGCTTCTCCAGGTACAGGAGTATCTCATTTTATATGTATGACAATTGCTTTTTGTAGAGTGAGTAGCCATGGTCAGATGCAAAATAAATAACAGAATTGTCCACCAGACAGAATTGACAAAATTTGCAAGAAAAAGCAAAAGGAACAGGGTAAATAATAATATCAATCAGGCAAACAATATATGCAAAGGCAAGTTAACAGGGATAAGGCAAAAAAATTCACAAACTAGGAATTGGCGTCGATATACAAGAGCAACTTCAGAGAAGCGAACGTAGCGTTCTGACTTCAAGACAAGACAGATTTTGAAACTACAAACCGGCCTATTTTATTGGCTGAGAAAAAAAAATTCAGCATGCATTTCTGTGCTTCTGTCTATAAAAGGGCAGGGCAAGTGTTTTTCAGTCATCCCTAAAGATTGAAATCAACACTTTTTGTTTCTCCTTACACTCTGCTTTGCTGTGTAGATATATGTGATATATTATTCTCCGCGTGGGGTACGTGCGTATATATGTATACATAGTTTTGTGCATATCTTAGTGATATAAAAATCTCTCTGAGAACAAAGCATGTTTGTCATTTTTTTAAATTTCAGCCATTCTGCTCCGTCTGTGAAATATCGGTGTTATTATATCATGGATATAATAATGCCCTTAATGGGGGAAACGTAAATGGGAGAATCTTTCTTCCCTTGCTTTACCTCGTTGCAAGCTTATATATATATATATATATATATATATATATATATATATATATATATATATATAAGCATTTCAACCGTAGCAAGGCGGGAAGCCACTAGCACGCAAGGAGTTACAGAGGATTTGGAGCGAGAGCAGATAGGAAGAGAGGATGAGGAGAAGGATAGTGGATAGATCAAGGCAACTGGAGATGTCGATTGACATTACATTTGAATAGTTGGAGATTAAAGCTATCAGGGAAACAGGAGTAGGGAGGAGAGTTCCACAGGCGAGAGGTACGAGACATGAAGCTATTGGAGAAGAGGCGGCAACATTTAACAGTTTCAAGAGTGAAAGGGTGAGAGCGGGATGCCAGTCTCGTAGGACACTTGAATTCGCAAAGTCTTCGAACCAGCGAAAGCAGTTCATCGGAGCAATTACTATGAAAGTAAAAAAGACAGAGAGAGGCGACGGCACGTCTGTGAGAAAGCGACTGCAGACGAGATGCATATATATATATATATATATATATATATATATATATATATATATATTATAAATTGATTTATTTAAAATATATTTTTTTCGCTACACAGTTCTAACCATGTTTCAAAAATGGAAGCTAAAAGCTACGAATTTAATTTTGTAATTAAATTAAAGACATTAGTTCCATTTCATCCTCAAGCGAATTTTAATTTTAATTAATATATATATATATATATATATATATATATATATATATATATATATATATATATATAAAGGCAGAGATATATCCGATCTGAACAAGATTCAAAAGTGTTGACACGCCACTAATCTATATTAAGGTAAAAACAAAAAAAAAAAATCAGACACGAATATGACCTACACTTAAGCCACTAAACAGGCATAAGCCCAGTCAACATTAAAGCCCCAAAATTAGCTACGGATCTGGTCAAAAAAGAGAAAAAAATGACAGTCACTTATCGGGTTTACACTTAACACAAAATGGTAGACGCAGTTCCGATTTGTACGAAAGCTAAAAAGTACCATATATGTAGGCGTATAGGGGGACCTTTTAGCTTTTAAACACAGACAAAAAATAGGGGGCTGTCTTATACCCCAGGTATAAAATATGAACCTTAAATCCTGTGGTTTATAGTAAATTGCTAGCATGAGAGAATTTTGACGGTAGGCTAACCCCTGCCTTGGTAACTATCGACACAGATGTTTTCTACTGAAACAACTTATTTCCTATTATTATGGTAGGTGTAATTGTAAGTGTAGATTGTGGTAGTTAATTAACACTATCTTGCCTCCTTTTTGTCGAACAAAAACACAACTGGGTGTGTGTCTCAACAAAACGTTTAAAGATCGAATTCGAGAACAGCGGAATGAGTGGATGGTTAGTGGGGAAAAGCCTACCAAAAATACAGCATCCACTCATGAGATTGTTAAAGCTAATTGACAATATCTCCCCACGGTCTTTTTCATTTGATTAAAAAAAAAAAAAGGTATATGCTTACTGAATTTATTTAATAAATTCAATACAATACATTTTAAAACAGGATTTGGCGCGGGTTCATCTTAAGGACACATGTCACGTAGGCACCTTCATGAAAATCGATAGCATGACAAGAACGGCCTGAAAATTAATAAAAAAATTTTCTTCGTGTTAAATATATATTTCATTATTGAGAAGAAACACTAAAGTATTTTTTGAAATTTTTTACTCATTCTTAGCATGTCCGAAATTTTAGTTAAAAATCTTGTTTACGAAATAACGAAAAAAAAAACTCGATATAAGCCATTTTTTTTTTAAATTTTGAAAAATAAATTCTTCCTTTAAAATTCGTTTAAAATTTAATTATACGTATTTCAAAATTCATTCGAAGAAATTTAGAAAATTTGAAGTTTATTTAAAATATTTTGAAAGAAACTTTTACTTACTTTCTTCGTAGAAAAATGTTTTTTAAGATAAAAGAGAGCCAATCTCAACATCGCCGCAATTGACAAGTCTATAAATTATTGACAGCTGACGTGAGATTCGAGTTCTCATACGGAAGAACAGAATGGACATATTATTTTTTAAGCGGACCTGCTTAAGTAGTACCTTGTAATAATTAAAGTAAAAAAAAACTTTCGCCATTCTAATTTTTTTTTTCTCTTTAAGTACTGTACCATAAGTTTGTTGATACTATCTGGAGAAATTATAAATACTATAAAAAAAAATTAAGATACAAGTGCTGCACTGCTGACGTTTTTTTTATTGCACGCACGATACTTCCGGCTTCCGTAGATTTCATTGGTATAAATTATTGACACAAATTAATTTTTTTAATATACTTTTTTTAATATATAATCGTTAGTTTGTAATAAGCTTTGGAAATTATAATCTGTAAATATATATTTACTTAATAACAACATTCGTTAAGTTCTACAAACTTTTCCCTAATTATAGAAGAATTAGCAACATAATGTAAAAATAAAAAAAATATTTTAGAAATAACAAATAATTGTTTTAAAAATTCAATTTTCATCGAAATATCTTTTTGCTTTCAGACAATAGTGTTCATGTTCATTGAAATAAATAAAACCTATTATAAGCTTTTGAAATTAAATAATATTTTTGTTTTATTGAGTTTTGTATGTTACACTTCAGAGACGATTTTCAGGTAGAGGTGGTTCAACTAAAAAAAAAAAAAAAAACATGATTTGGTTTCCTCAAAGCACTGTGCTTTTAACTAATATAATCATTAATTTCCTCGAAATTGAAATTATAGAGTTTTCGTACAATTAGTTAGAGGGGGTAATACAACTGAAAAAATATTTCTGCCATGACTTTACTAAAAATAAAAGATATTTATAATAAGTTCCATCATTTGTGAATAGTTTCTGAAAGTTTCGCTAAAATCCGACAATTATTTTTATTTTTGCAAGATTTTCCAAATGAATGTGTGTCATACAGGAAAAAAACGCGCTAAAATTTTATGTTATTTTATTGGTTCGGTTGATACAAAGAGAAACAAGGTTTTTTTAATAAAAATTTAAAATGTTCTAAAAAGAAGGAAAAAATTTAAAAAATAATTAAAAAATACTTTGATCTTTCCTCTCAATAATAACATAAGCATTTAGACACTAAAATTTTGTTTTCATCAACTTTGGCGTCTTTTTCATCATGCTATGCTCTGCTTTTAGCGATCTCATGAAAGTACCTATGTCACAGTGGATAAAGGCATTGGTTAGATCCAGTGACAGGACCCAAAGAGTGCGAGTTCAATACCTGGTTAAGGCAGTGGAGAACTTGGGGAGGTGAATTAACAGGAGATAACTGATAACTGACATCCATTAGACATGTCACGTGGAACTAGAACAGTCTATTCCAGCGAGCGAAATAAAGGGTTCAGTTCAACATTCCAACTACCTGAAGAAGGTCGAAACGTTGTGATAAATATGGCAACAAAGATGAGGACAATAGTCCGAATAATGTCAATAGTGTACATAATACCTCATCTCAGAAATATAGGCAGATAATTTTAACTAAATTCTTTAACTAAATTAACATATAACCCCTTTTGATAGTAGATGAGTTTTTTTTTTTTTATTATAATCCGATTGTAATCTATAGCCATCTTTATAGAATGATTTTAATGAAAAAAAATCACTTCCTCGAAAGACTACAAACAGTTTTATTTGAAAGTTAAACTTCTTTATTGATGGCCGAAGAGAGTTAAACCAAATGTTTTTTCAATAAATTCACTGTCAGATATTTAAAATATCTTTCATTTTTAGTTAACAGGTCAGATATTAGGTTGTCACACATGACGCATGTTTTGTCGGAATCCGATCCATATGTGATCTGTATTTGACCCCAGTTCATAATTATATATAAACGAAATAGCCTATTTCGATATGCAGCTGGTATGAATGGCATTAAAATTAATTATATTCTCTTAGTTGCTGGTCTTGCATGCCATTGAAAGAGATAAGTAGTTATTCTGTAAGAATAATGTTGCATAAAAGCCAGGATTTAAAGAATTTGACTATTCGAATTTAGTTAGATAATAATTATATTTTGCCTGCAATATCATCTTTCCGATTATGGTTCATATTCTAAAGTTAATATTTCTAGAGTCGAATTGCTAGTCAGGTCCGCGACAGGGAGTTTAAAATTATTTTGCTTCGCATTTTGCGTTTGTAATTTTTTGTTTAATTTATTTTATTGTTTTTCTTATTGTCTGAGAAATTCCTGTAATGTTAATAATTTAAAATGCAACTGAAAAACTCAGATTAACTTGGGTTATTATATCGAAACCTGTGTTTAAGCGTATGCAAGGCATTCGCTTAATAAAAAGCGTGATGAAATCATCACAATATTTAGTATTGTTGATAAAATGGTTTTTAAAATAGTGAAAGTATTTTGTTTCTTAAATAATAAAACTTTTAATTTTCCCCCCAAAATTAATGAAAATGTATTGTACTAAGCGACGCACCCTTGTAAAATCAACTGTACTTTGTATCCACTTACCTGTTTGCACTTCTCCCTAAAATTTGGGTTCGATCGGTCAATGTATGGCTATTTTAGATCGTGACGGACGGACGGACTAACAGAAATCACAGGACTTTATACAGTGTAACCCGGATATAAGAGAGTTGTCGGGACCGGAGAAGAAGTCTCTTATATCCGGATTTCTCTTATATCCGGGTTTGGTCTAATTTATATACATTAACATAGGCTCTAATTTGGACCAGAGAAAATCTCTCTTATATCCGGTTTTCTCTTATATCAGGGTCTCTTATATCCGGGTTACACTGTAGATAGATTAATTTTTGACTCATCTTGTTTTCATCTTAATTTCAGTTTCTTCTTATCGCAGTGATATAACTTGGGTTAAAGCCCTCGTTACCAAATCAGTAACGATGCAGTTATGGTGAACAAGGAGAGATGTAAGTTTGCTAAAGGTTCAAGTACATTGTTTAATTGACGGTCGTAGATTAACGAACTGCAGATTACAAAAATAAAAAAAAAGAAAAAGAAAGAAAGAACGGAAAGGAAAACATTAAAGAAAAAAAAACAATCAAATATTATTATAATAACAAAATATTTTCCTTAACTAATTTCTAGGGTGAGGAGTTATTATTTACACCAGTTATATTCGGATCATAATTCTCGTCTTTGATATCATCATCACAATGTTTTGGCCGTCGTGGCCTCCGGCCTTCATCAGGTGTTTGCCGATCCGGGTAACCTTCATGGAATTTCGAACGGAATCCTTTATGGGCTATTTTGTTCATTTCTTATTTAGTGCTTTCCATTTATTGCTCTCCCCCATTTTTGCTGAGTCCAAATAAATACTGCCCGGCCCAATGATCGACAATTTGTTTTCTGTATTTCCTCTTTGGTTACCAGCTCAGTGAGAATTCTTTTCGAATTAATACCAGATCGCTTGTTGACAATTTGCAACATTAATTCATAGTATTTCTGAACAACTCAATGTCTAAAGATCTTTTCGGAATATCTCTCCGATAAAATTCCATTGCGAAACTATACCCGTTTCAATTATAAACAATGCTTTTCAGCAATGTTCTTCCCGGGTTAACAAAATCGGTTATCATGAAGTGGAAAGATCATAGCGAAATAATTTCTAGGTCTGCGGCTAGGAAAATTGGCTCACTGGATCACGCTAGACAATTTTTATCGCCAGAATCTATCTTATATATTTATAAGTCAACCAATAGTCCTTGCTTTGAATATTGCTGCCACATCTGGTTGGGAGCTTGTTGTAACCTAGGGAAGGTTACTGAATAGAATAATCAAACGAAGGTTGGTAATGAACGATAATACTTAGGACAAGAACAACACATATAAGATTCGCAAGTTAACTGCTAGAACTGAATCAAGTGAATTCCACAATTAATCTCCAACTCCAGACCACGTACAGTATGTACTACTGTATTTATGGAAATAAGGGCATACCCATTATCGTCTGTAGGTATGTTACAACAGTGCTTCTGCAACCTATTTAGAGATTCTCGATAAAATCCAAAAAATATGCTACGTTATTGCTCCTGACCTGGCATCTCGGCTTCAGCCACCTTTTCATAGACGTAACGTATCTTCCCTGTGCCTTTTCAAAAAATATTTTCATGGTAATTATTTTGATGAACGTTCCTCTGTGGTACCTAGACCTTAGGAAGAGCTCTACTAGATTGGCAGCTAGCTCTTATTTTACAGTTGAAATTGCCAGATGTAGCCGTAAGTTCTATGCTAACAGTTTCTTTTCTCACACTTCTCGCTTGTGGAACTCTCTTCCGACTTCTTTCTTTACAGTTAACTTTGATCTTCAATAATTTAAATGCAATGTCAATCGTTATCTTCTGTCTTCTTAATTCTTGTTCTTTTATTGTTCTCATTCCTAAATAATGTTTTTTTTTCTCATATTCTCTGACACTCAGTAATCCCTAGCGTCTTAGTGGTTTTGTTACCTTGATTGGGGTGAAATGAGTTAAATAAATGTGTAGGATGAAAACCAAATTTCAGTTGAAAATGATAAACTTATGCGCCTCTTTCAAACTGTTCCCAGGATTAATTTACTTTTTGAAAACAGCAAAGCTAAGCATCTCATGAAAACGTAACGAATAAAATTATAATCAAATAATACTTACATATTATCTTTTCTATAGTAGTCATACATTTTATACCATATTCTTCACAAAAGGTACACTTGAGCAGGGATCGGCAATCTATGGCACGTGCGCCACATGTGGCACACTGATGGCACGCTAATGGCACACAACCGCAAATGACATCACGAAGTCCAAACCTATATCTACTACAATGCAAAGAATATATTTAGCTGTTCCAATTTTAATATATACAATGTAACCCGGATATAAGAGAGTTGTCGGTACCGGAGAAGAAATATATTATATCCGGGTTTGTCTTATATCCGGGTTTCTCTTATATCCGGGTTTGGCCTATTTTGTTTAGGTAAGTATGGCTCTAATTTGGGACCAGATATAATCTCTCTTATATCCGGGGTTCTCTTATATCAGGGTCTCTTATATGCGGGTTACACTGTACTAAAGTATATATACTATATATTACTATATAAAATCTATTGTTGAAAAGTTATATTGACCATGACTTGTATAAATATATGTATGCAGTTGGTACACGGAATGGTTTTAAAACTCTAAGTCGGCATATATTTAGCAAAAGGTTGTCAACCACTGCACTAGAGTTCAAAATTTTGAGGCCACACCAGGTAATTTTTTAAACTTGCCCCAAAGGTAGTTGTTTTGTACTTTAAATAAGAAAATTATGATACATGGTTAAAAAAGAGTGAGTTATTTTTTTTAATTAGAAAATTTATCATGACAAAAAGAAAAAAGCATTTTATGATTAAATTTTGCTGTCGTAACAATATCCTCTTTTAGCCTTGATTGCTGGAAAAGAAATTTTTGGCATTCGTTGCAAACGTTTCTCAGAGTATAAGTTTGTTAACAGATGTCATTCTTTTTTTTTCAATAATTCTAACGCTAATTTAAACTCATTTCGTAATTTACATGCACACCAACGACAAAAAAACAAAGTAACTCATTTCACCCCAATCAAGATTTTTAAACAAAGCTTCTAAAAAGATAAAATATTTTGTTGTTTCCTCTTAATAATAACGAAAATGTTTTGATGATAAAATTTAGTTTTTTATTATGTTTTTTGTCTGTTTTTCATCATGTATCCTCCATTTTAGATAGTCTTTTAGGTACTTACATATATATATATATATATATATATATATATATATATATATATATATATATATATATATTATAAATTAATTGATTTAAAATATGGTTTTTCCGCTACACAGTTCTAACCATGTTTCAAAAATGGAAGGTCCTAATTTAATTTTGTAATTAAATTAAAGACATTAGTTCCATTTCATTCTCAAGAAAAAATTCGCTTGAGGAGGAAATGGAACTAATGTCTTTAATTTAATTACAAAATTAAATTCGGACCTTCCATTTTTGAAACATGGTTAGAACTGTGTAGCGGAAAAACCATATTTTAAATCAATTAATTTATAATATTAATGCTCTGTAAATTTACATTGAGCACTATTTTGTAAAAATAAAAATATCTATAAGAACACCGGATTATATATCTTACAATTCTTTCTTTTTATTTACACACGCACACACGCACACACACACGCACACACACACACACACACACACACACACACACACACACACACACATATATATATATATATATATATATATATATATATATATATATATATATATAATAAAAAGGCCTAATATTAATATTAGTGTTTAAGCCTTTTTATTATATCCTTACTCTGTCCTGGACATTGAGTTCTACCTGGATTATATCCTCTTGGAATTATTTTTTATACATACATACATATATATATATATATATATATATATATATATATATATATATATATGTGTGTGTGTGTGTGTGTGTGTATGTGTATGTATGTATGTATATATATTTATATATTTTATATATATGATTGCATATGTATGTGTATATTTACCACTAATATTATCTATATATATATATAGTTTTAAGGCATGCTATATTTATGAGTTAAAGTGCTCGATAGAAGGGTCAGAGCATACACTACAGTTCAAAATTTTGAGGCCACCCATGGTAATGTTTGGTAATCGGACCCAAAATTAGTTGTTTTGTAATTTAAATAAGAGAAAATTATTATACATACTTAAAAAAATGTGAGATGATTTTTTTATTAAAAATTTGCTTATGGTATAAAGAAAAAAATATTTTATGATTAAATTTTTCTCACATCAAAATATCCTCCTCTAGCCTTGATTACTGCAGCACAAATTTTTGGAATTCGTTGCAAAAGTTTCTCAAAGTATAAGTTTGATAATTGATTCCATTCTTTTACCAATGACTCTTTTTCATTTTTTTTTTTTTTTTTACTCTTCTGTCAAGTTCATCCCGTGCTAATTCTTAGGGTCACTTCAAACTTTTCGACTGTAGTGTACGTCAAAAAGTTTGGCAAGACGAAAAGGTACACAGGAGATAAAAGATTGAGAACATCTGTCGTAAATGAGTTTGATACTTACTGAGTGCCCACGACGTTAGTCTTGTACTTAAATGATTCGAGGTTTTATAAACTTGTCAAATTTTTATTTGTTTTTTGTCGTTGGTGTGCGCGTAAATTACGAAATGAGTTTAATAATTAATAATAAGAATTTACACTTGTCGTAGCGTTCATCGTCATGGAAGTGAGATCAGCGAGCCGAATTCAAATTCCGGCCAATGCTGTTGTGCTCACTTTCATTCAAATGATCCCAAGGAAAGGCAAGAAACGAAATCATCTCCGTCAGCTGTGGATTAAATAGCAGTGTAGACTGTACAATCAAGCCTTGAGTAACAACCAGTCTAAGAAAAGGAAAATTGAATTCCAAAACTGTGGAAAAGGGAACGATGTAACCTCGCCATTGTTTGTTTGTTTTTTCAAATACTCTATATAGCAATTCATTGATAATAAAGGGGAAAAGATATCTGTGGAGATCCATACTCGCTTACTTACCTGAAAGGGACGGGGCTTTTTGTTTATAATCGATGACCAAAACGTAAAACTCTTGCTTTTTCTGTGCGTCTGGTACAATGAGCCATCTTTCTCCTTTAACATTTTTGTTTTTAATTTTTTGTTGAAAATTCTGCTCAAATCGGTTTATGAACACACACACGCACAAATACACACACACACACACAAACAAACACACATACACATACAAACACACATACACACAAACACACCAAAAAAAAAAAAAAAAAAAAAAAAGGAAAGAAAGAAAGAAGAGACCCCAGGCGGATTAATTTAGCGCTAGTATAAAACATTAAACCCCATGGTCATATTTCAGTAGTTCGGCCTGGCCAAACCGGTTTAAGACGCGAAAACGTCATTTCCCTTTTCTTTTGTGTGAAAGTTCCATAAAAAATATGTCCACCTTGCGTTGGGCTCATGAATATTTTTGATGAGCTGTGACCGGGACGACGCCTTCGGTCTCTGACTGTTGTCTTATTTTCTTCTTTTTTTTCTGTTGTCCACACACACATTTCGAAAATTCATGCCCATAGACTTATGTCCACGTGATCAGTTAGAAAGAAACCAGCCTAGACGACTATCACGTGTACGCAAACACAAACAGCTAATACGTCGTCACACGTGAGGTTTCATAAAAACATGAATGAAAAGTAACTTTAGACTTTTGCGATATGAGACAAAAAGTAAATTTTTGTTGGATTTTACTTTCAATACTCCGTATTTTATTTCATTCAACTCAATTATTTTCTATTCTTTCTTTACCTTGTGGCTTATTGCTTCTTACTTATCTGAATGTATGGGGGCGGGGAGCGGGTGCAATAATTCTGCACGCGGCACTTATTCTAGTCTAGTTCCTTCATTTCTGTTTTTTTATTTTCTTTTATCTTTGTACCTTTATTTTATTTATATTTGTTTTTTTTTTTCATTTTTCTTTCTTTTTTTTCCTTTCGTTTTTTGATTTTCATCCTTTCTTTTGTTTTATCCCCCAACCCACCATTTTCATGTTTTTCATCCACATTATGTTACTTCTTTTATTTTAAAATTTAGACTAAAACCGGAAAAACACATTTACAATAATTTAAAAGTTTCCTTTTTAGGAAATATTTTAGTTTTATTTGAATGATAACAGCATAAAGGTAATCTATAAAAATAGTTTTACATATTTCAATAAGATTTTAAGATATTTTAAAAATATTGTCAGGATGAATTTACCAACTGTCCGTATTTAAATAGATAGAAAACATATAACAATTTAAAAATTTCTTACAAATCTTTCCTACAGATTAATTTCAAAGGAAATTTGTAAAATTCAGGATTAATCAATTTGGGAGCAATATTACTTACTTCAAGCATAGAATATTGATGTAATGAATATGCATACACCTGGGTTCCCCCTCACAGTAATATGATTGGCTGGTGTCAGCCATAAATACAGACTGATGTGGAGGTACATCGCGTACGCCTATCTATTGCCTACGCCATATTGCATAAGCCTAAGCCTAAGCCTAAGCCTAGTTTCTACGACTACGACGACTACCAGTCCATTACGGTTACCTGCTAGATTGTCCTACCTGGTTACAGTAATCAACAACCACTTTGCTACTTCGAACAAATATATCCCTTTCCGGGACATAGCAAATATAGAGAAAAAAACAGGGAAAATCCATTAGAATATAGCAATATATATTTCACCTATGGACTTCAACAGTAGCAGTCGACCTTTCCAGTTTAAAAAAAAACGCATTAAATTTAATTAAATACGGATGAACAAACTTACCAAAATACAAAAACTGGTTTCGTTTAAGCTTAAAAATAATTTCTCTAACCTCATATAACTAATAAGTTAGCAATATATTTTACTTCTATACGTCTTCAGGAAACATAGTAGAATGAATATTTTTTCATATTAATAGGAAGGAGGTAATTCAGAGTCATTGAATTATTTCCTATTTGATCTTTCGTACAGAAAATGTTTAAGTGTTGTAAAAAAATAAATAAAATACTTTTAAAAATATTTATGACGCGAAAATGGCATTAATACTTGCATATTTCGAATCTCCTGTTAATTCATCTCTCCATGTTCTCCACTGCCTTAACCAGGTATTGAACCCACAACTCTTTGGATCCTGCCACTGTATCTAACCAACGCGTTGATCCACTGTGCCATGTGTTCTTAAGGACTTGCAGATAACTGATAACTGAAATCCATTAGACATGGCACTTGGAACTAGAACAGTCTACTCCAGCGAAATAAAGGGTTCAGTTCGACATTCCAACACCTGAAGAAGGCCGGAGCGTACAACGGCCGAAACGTTGCGATAAATATGGTAACAAAGATGAGGACAATAGTCCGAATAATGAAAATAGTGTACACCATACCTCATCTCAAAAATATAGACAGATACTGAACAAAGTTAGATTTTAAGAATTTTTTTACTAATATTCGCCCAATACAAGGTCTAAGAGCCGTTCAAGGTAGAGGGTTACGGGTGAATTTATATTAGCATAGGAAAGAACGAGCTTACATAGCTGAAGCAGACTTTAGAAGGAACCGGAAACCCAATATTAAACATGAAACAAGGGGAGAAGTGTGAACCGGACGATAGGAGAACCTATTGCTACAGGAGAGAAAAAAATTATAAAATCTAATAATTACTGAGTAAAATTTCAGAGGTCAGGGGCAGACGTTAGGAGTACAGAGCTGAAGTAGATTTTGACACGGTCTTCCTGCACTTCTGACACCGTTCAAAGAGCTTTTTTATCCTTTTGGAAAATAAGCTTTTCGGTTGCTCAGTAAGCCACGCCTGCACCGCCTGCTTGTTTGGGTAACCAACGCGCACAAACTTTACAGTATCCAAAGCCTTCAAGCACTATGGCTTGTTGCAGAGCCATAGCTGTTGTCCACGATTGCCGACACTTGTGATAACTTGATTCTGCTTCGTCGGTCGTTCGAGCAAGGCATCCACTTACTGGATGCTTTCTTCCATGCGTGATGTTGATGGGTAACCAGATCGGCTTTTGTACGTTGCACTTGTAACCACTCACCCACCTTTCGTTGACGTATGGTGAGTGCTCCATACTCCATTTCCACAGGTTTGACTCCTGTGCACAGAAAGCGCATTATGGCACGTTGTTTCTCAATGGTGCAAACATTGAATGGAGACGTCCATACGCCTGATTTCGTTGCTCCCTGCCACTCGATTGAACGATAGAATGCTGCGCACGGTTATCTACTCGTCACCTCATGGGCATGCGTGCTGTTGCTTTTTTCCTTTTCAATTTTCCCCCACTTTTTTTCTAATTTACATTCAATAATTTTCATTTTCTTTCATCCATTATTTCTGCTTTTACTTTTTCTTCTTTATTTTTTCTCCAGTTTGCGATTTTGTTCTATGATGGCGAACATTATAGTTTGCTGGTGTAGTGGGCCTGATTCTCCTTGGTTCAACTCTGTGATGGCCTTGTGCTGTGTTTTGTAAATAATGATCCAAGATTTCATTTTTCAGTTCTTTTCGGATTCAACACCAAAATCTGAACAAAAGGCAAAGTAGGTTGTTAGAGATGATGGCGCTGCCACCCACAGGACGACCAGAAGCTGATTCGTATTTGAGTCAAGAAAGAATGAAAGAAAGTGGGGGCGATAAGAGATGGCTTGGAAATAAAAATGCTTTTATCGGCGAGTAACGACACCGCCAGGTTCTTTAAAGAGAACCAATTCAATGGCCAGGAAGTCATTTTTTTTTTCTTTTTTCTTTTTTTTTAGAGGCGTGAGAAATTAGATTAAGTTGTACATCAAGTCAGCCAAATAACACGAGGGAAATTCTTAGCTTGAGTGGGTTTAAAAAAGAAGAAAGAAAGAAAAACTATAACACACTACGACAGTGAATATATATATATATATATATATATATATATATATATATATATATATATATATATATATATATAATATGCACTTTGATGGTCGGAGTTAGATTCGAAATAACGCAATAACATACTGAACATTTGTGGGAATGATGAGAGCCGGATTTTGAAATCTGCGAAACTTAAGCTTCTATATTTCCTGTGTCGCGTTCATGCCACATGTTAGCACAAAAGTAGAAAAAAAAACAACTTTCATTGCTAACGGAAGCACAAATCACCCGTCATTTGTTTTATCTTAATTGTTATGTTTAAAACTCTAATAAATTTAGTAACAATACACTTTCCCACTTAAAACGTTTTTTAACGGCAACCACTTTTTCATAAAATTAGGCATTTTAGTTATGGTTAACAAGCTCGTCGAATACACCGGCTCTTGTAACCTTTTTCCATACTTAATAAAACTTAGTAAAGAATTGTAACCGAATACAGAGTCGCAAATTTTTATTTGTTCAAACATTTTGCCAAGCCACCCACTCTCTTTAACGCTAATTATGACATCGTTTCATCGTGATTTAATGCATAGCAAGTTGTCCCTGAAAAATAGTGTGCTCATTCCCCACTAAGTGCCCTATAGTTTGGGGATCAATCAATCAGAGAACTTAAAACGATTATTTGGTTAATTATTTTAATGCACCATTTTTGAAAGGAGTCGACCGTTGTCGGAATCATGAGTCAATGCAAACTATCCTTTCCTTAGCTGCACAGTATGTGCTTCATCAGGGCTAGATACAGTTTTGAAATAAGAGTTTTTCCTTCTCCTAGTCCGGTTGCCACACAAGGATATTGTCATTGATCCTTAACTATAACTACAGAATAAACTCTCCCTAACACTATGTATACTACGCCTCTCAAGAGAGAGGGTCGAATCGAGCGGAGCTTCTCGGCTTGACGATCGAACTCTCTGCCTCTGAGCAGAGAGGAACCCGGACGAGGCTCCGCCGAAGGGCAGAGTCTCGTTCGAGGAGGTTGACCAACCCGATCCCGTTTATACGGGTTCTACGGGCATTTTTTGGCCGAGCCTACGGGCTCGGGAAACCCACGTTAAACTCTGCCTTGTGCCACATGCAACCCTCGTTGGGTGTGGGGGTTAGATACCGAATCGAGTCGAGCCGATAGTAGTTCACTCCAAACCAGACTGACAGTCATACTAACACCTTCCACATCTTGTATTATTATTTCGTGTAATATATCTTCGTTATTTCTACTCTTGTGTTCGTGTTGTTCTTCCTTGGTCCTAACCTGGGCCATAACAGCTATAGAACCCAGAATGTCCTAATGGTGGGGAGGAAAGATGGAACAGGAGTAGACATTTATTCCTTGTTTCCTTTTTAGGATTTTTTGGTTCCTTCTAAATTTTACTAATTAAAAATTTTCTATATTTCGACTAAACTCTGAAATTTTTACTAATATTGGGTTTCCGGTTCCTGCTAAAGTGTTTTGCCTTCTCGTTCACTTCTAGTAGACCATTACGTCTCAGTGGCGTTGTCGACTAGCTGGGTTGGATTCATACCCTTCCAATGGTATTGTATAGCTGGCCACTCGTATTCGAGTTTACTAAACACAAATGCGCCTGAGGGCCGCTATCCCAATAGGGATTCGCTAGCCGCCCTCAGGCGCATTTGCGTTTATTCAACACCCACATAGCCCACATGTGGTTTATACTGCAACTATGCTGAGCAAACCTTAGTTACAGTTTCTGGAAAAGAGCGTGTCATCTAGCGTGATCAACAATTTGAACAAAGCAAGCACGTTCAAGCCCTCTACTTGTGCCTTCAGGCGTGGTATGGTGCCGCACGCTGGGATCGACCTTACTCCTCCTTACTGACAAATCGAACCCGGGTCTTATTGTCAGAATGCGAAAATGCCCAATTGTACGTAAGTGAATTTAAAGAACTCAACTGGAATTTTAACTCGACTCTCCGATTCCTCAATCGCAAACAATGCAAATATTTAAACAAGTTAGCCGTTTTAATCAACAGTGCCTTCTTTATAAGCATCTGTCACTTTATTACAAACTAAGACGACATTTACCTAAGTAGCGAAGTAATCGTTCTAAGTAAGGCGGTTAATCGAAATAAGTGTTGTGTAATTTGTTGCGCTAATTTTTTCGTTTTTTGTTTATTTAAAAGAAACAAACAAAAAGACAGCAACAAACTTAAGGTTAAGTTGTAGCGATAGAAGGAAAGAAATGGAGAGACATACACACGCACGCACACACACACACACACACACACACACACACACACACATAACTTTAAAATTCAGGAGGTCATAAGTTAAAAGCTCTACATGTTATTTTATTTTATTTTTTCACACGTGTATTGAGCACTCTTTAATACTACTGTTGGTCTAATTCAACTCTGACCATTAAGCTTTTATATATATATATATATATATATATATATATATATATATATATATATATATATATCGATAAAGACGACTGATAAGGTATTGCAGTGAAGAATTTTATTTAATTTTTCTTGTGCTCTTAATAAAAAAAAAAAGGAAAAGCCAGTACTCAATAACATTAACTATGAACACGGCCATAATATGCTGATCGCGTTTTGAAAATAAAACATTCCTATAACACCAAACACTTGAAAAACCACAAATTCAGTTAAAAATAAAAATCGTCCTTGATAATGTCTAAAAGAATAGCCGAAAGTGCTTGGATATGAGGAACTTATGGACAGTTTTTACACAAACAAAAAAAAAAAAACAAAAAACAAAAAAAAAAAAAACACTTGCAAGAACACAAGAAAAATTAAATAAAAAGCTTAACTGCAGTATCTTGTCAGTCGTCTTTAACGAAACATGTATAAAAGAGGGGTTGTTGCTCCAATTCACAATGCAACACACACACACACACACACACATATACGTCGATATGTATAGACGTAGCTACATTGATAAATTCAGACGTTAATGATGGAAAATGTGAACAAAAGCATTTATTTTACACAGCAAATATTTATTTGTCAACATAATTTCCTTCTTTGCCAATGCATTTAAACGTTAAAAATTAATCACAAAGATCGATCATTATAAAGCGAAATTTTGAGATTTTTGATAACCACACACGCACACAAAACCAAAATGGTTATGAACCATTTGGTTCTGATCAGTCGAGGTGCAACTAAATGCGCCGAAACTAAGTTACATTTTTGTAGTAAGTAAATTGTTTTTGTCTCTATGAAAAAATTATCATATATATATATATATATATATATATATATATATATATATATATATATATATATATACAACTGAATACACCGAAACGAAGTTGCATCTTTGTAGTGAGTAAACTGTTTTTGTCTATATGAAAAAATGATAAATAATCATTGGTCTACTTTCGATATTGAGCCCTCTTTTGAATTAATGCTGTGAACGATAGAATTTATATATTATTTTCGTTCTCATTACATATATATATATATATATATATATATATATATATGTGTGTGTGTGTGTATTATTGCTTAAACTCGAGTAATCGAGTAATCTTATTAAAGAAAATATGCGCTCCCCTTGGCAGGATTCGAACCTGCATCGCCCTTGGCAGGAGAAACCATCGTTAGATCTGACATGTTTACGCTGGTAAACCAAAGTTGAATTGGGGAGTCGATATAAGCACGTCGGATCTTACACCGATTTCTTAAGCCAAAGGCGACTCAGTTTCGTCTCCTGCCGGGGAGCACAACTTTTTCTTTAATAAAACTTTCGAATATTCAGGTCGGTAGACGAAAATAAATAAATATACTGTTTAATAAACGAACGGAGCGTCTACTCAAATATGGGTATCCATTAAACATAACGCTTAAGTAATAAAAATCACTCGGATTAATAAATAAAAAATCCATTACTTATCTCTTCCCAAAAATCCTTTTCAAATTACATAATCGTACACATCTCATTATTAGGGAATCATTATTGATCAAATAAAGATCTCTTGTTATCAGTCTTACACTGTTTAACAGTGGAGAAGGCGTGTTAAAGGTTTTCTAAAAATAGAAGTGATGCCCAGGTCGATCAGTCACGCATAACACGTGACTGACGAAAAAGGCATACACTCTTTTGCAGATCTCCGTACTGCTAAATAACTAAGTGGAACAAACACATAAAACTCACAAAACAAAAGCAATATCCATGATAATGGCTATAAAAAAAAGCGCTCGGAACAATTTCTATATTCTTTAAAACCTGAAATTAATTAAATCTTCCTTGTTGGCCGGATTCAATGAAAGATGCTTGAAAGAAAGGTTACTGCCTCACCATTTGTCCTTGCATGGAATACTACAACCACATATGGTCTGGTGCCCCTGTTGTTCATCTCGCGGTCCTCGACAAAATCCAGAGACGAGTAGGCAATATGATTGGTCCTGATCTGGCATCTTTTTCATAGACGTGCTGTGGCTTCCCTCTGTCTTTTTCTACAAGTATTTTCATGGCAACTGCTCCGACGAGCTACTTTCACTGGTTCTCGCACTCCCCGTCAGTGGAACTCTCTTCCTATCACTTGCTTCCCTGATAGCTATAATCTTCAAATATTCAAATGTAATGTCAATCAGCATCTTCTGATGCCCTAAACCTTGATCCCTGTCCTTCTCGTTATCCTTTTCCCAAACACTCCTCTTTACTTAAGTAAATGCTCTGTTTATAATAAACAGTATTAACGACATTAACCAGCCTGAATGTCTGAGAAATTTCTATAGAAAATATGCGTCCTCCGACAGGAATCGAAACTATATCCTATAGAGAACCGTCATATAGCCTGACGTGCTTTTACCGATTTAGCCACAGAGGAGCGTTTCGGTTAGCAAGGTCGATTTTACTGTTTTTTTTTAACTAACAATTCTGCATTTGAATACACATCGAACAGATATGAATGTCCGAGAGAAAACATGGAGAATTGTAAGCTTACACAGGTAAGCAAATAAATATTTACTAAATTTATTTTAAGTTGTAAACATAAAAGTGCTCAATGGGGCTAGACAGAGCTAAGAAACATATATTAATATATATATATATATATATATACCTACGTTTGGGGTGCGACTTAAGTTTCGTTGTTTTGCCAACTCATCAGACACCAAAATATTACTTATGATTTAAAAAAGAAATGATACTAAATCGCATGGGAGGAACACTAAATTACACGCAGATTCTCAGCTCAAATCTAAAATACTATATATATATATATATATATATATATAATACCTGCTTAAGGCAGTGAAGAACTTGGAGAGGGGAATTAACAGGAGATAACTGATAACTGATATCCCTTAAACATGGCACGTGGAACTAGAACAGTCTACTCCAGCGAGCAACATAAAGGGTTCAGTTCGACATTCCAACCACCTGAAGAAGGCCGGAGCGTACAACCGAAACGTTGTAATCAATATGGCGACAAATATGAGGACAATAGTCCGAATAATGTAAATAGTGTAAATAATATTTCGCACCTAAAGAGTTGATAAAACAACGAAACTTAAGTCGCACCCTAAACGTAGGTATATACATATTTTTTAATATATATATATATATATATATATATATATATATATATATATATATATATATATATATATATCCATGTAAAAGGAGAATGAATAGCGTCCAATTCAGACGTTCGTAACATTTAATTTAAAAGGGGGCTCAATACGAAATAGAGAAATATTCTTTATTTTAGAATATTACATCAAACCTATGTAAAAAAAAATGGTACAAAAATAAAATCAAGTTTCGATGCGTATTAACACATCTCATCAGGCGTTAGTAAATGACTGGTGAGTAGACAATTTATTGAGATTTAAAAAAATATAATCTTTATTTTATTATATTATATATATATATATATATATATATATATATGTGTGTGTGTGTGTGTGTGTGTGTGTATGTGTGTGTGCGTGAGTGTGTATGTATACATATTTTATATATATATATATATATATATATATATATTTTAAAGAAAATTTGGTCTGTTTAATGAAAATAAACATTGAGCGGTCTTCTTTGTGTCACTTTTAACATATTTGAATTTCTATGTTATGCTATATATATATATATATATATATATATATATATATATATATTTCTTTTTGAATTTGGAGGTCTGATGAATTGAATCGTAATTACGATTCCAGTGTAATAAATTATAACCATAGA
>OZ010593.1:72953096-73003096 GCA_963932145.1 Acanthosepion lycidas | reverse complement strand
GAAACTAGGATTAAGCAAAAATCATTTGAAGACAAAATTAAGCTTCTCAAAGATGCCGATGCTTAGAATAAGATCACATTCAATGATAAAATTCAGTTGGAGTTTCATTCTTATTTGCAAGAACTTGCCTGAAAGCCTACAAGAGAGGTCTGCCAACGTTACACGGCGAGAAATTTTGAAGTAAGAGTCTGATGCATTTGGGAGACATAAAAAGTGATGGTCCCAGAAAGTTGATTAAAATTGATAATTGTTTAAATAGTGCCATATAAATACAGTTGCTGAAGGACCATTTGATACCTGGCAAGATTTCTAAGTATGTCGTAAACTCTTATCAGAAATCGCGTGTAGTACAACTGAGTCTGGCTGAGGAAAGTGTCACTATATTTGAAGAGTGGTCAACCCAGAGTAGAGTCTTTGAACAGGGGTAGAGGTTTATCCCTTGTTTCCTATTTAGGATTAGGTTTCCGGTCCCTTCGGAAGTTTATTTCAACTCTTTACTTCTAACGTCTCCACCTGAAGTTTGAAATTTAATTTAATAATTATTTATTTATATCTTTCTCCTTAATAGGAGTAAAGTTCGCCTATCGTCCTGTTTAAACGGTCTTTTGAAAAGGAGTAATGGTTTGGGTTTCCAGTTCCTTCTAAAGTCTTTGCATTCTCTTTCACTTCCAACAGCTCCTTGCATCTTAGTGGCATTATCGTCTTGCTTGGGTGTGAATTGATTAAGAAAAAGCTCAGAGAATGGATTTAAATCTCATGAAGCAAATGTGGACAGAAATAAAGAAGAAAAATTATTGAGAAGGATCCACTCAATCTTGGAGATTCGTGTGAGCCACAGAGAATGGCATGTCAGAGCTGTGAAAAATGGTTAAAGATTTGTATGCATCCCTTTCCTAGACCCATTGAAGCCCTTATTCGCGTTAATCGAAGCCGCACGAATATACAGTAACATTCTGGAATTAAGATTATGTAATAAATTTTTATTATAGTCATTTTTCAGTTTTAATCCATTATATCTGGCTTAGTTTATGTTAGGTGGACGAAAACTTTTGCAACGCGCTATTCTGGGAGATCGTTTCACCTTTTTTGCTCTCATTCAGCCTGCTACAAAAAATAAATAAATAAATAAATAAAAAAAAAAATAAAAAAAAATGATACTTAGGTATTGAAACGATTGCAAGGGAGCCAATGTCTCTTTTGTATAAAACGCATCATCTTGGAAGATAACAATTATTAAATATTTGCAATAGTTAGAGACCGAAAACTTTTTATTAGTACAGTAAAGACATTGGAATATTTATATAGATAAGCAAGAATAATAATTTCAATAAAAGAAAACTACAAGAGATTAAACAAAAATACACTATTTGCATTCGGACTATTGTCTCTATCTTTGTTGTTATCGCAACGTTTCGACCTTTGTGACCTCCAACCTGCATCATGTGTATGAAGATCCGGGGAACCTACAGGAAATTTTTCACTGAACACATCGTGGAACCATTATTTAGTCTCATTGCCCATGACTAAGGGTATTTGGTTTAGATCCTATTGTAGTACTGCTCAATTATTGTGCACACTGCCGAGATCAAGGATTGAACTAACACTTACTAGGTTACTGAATTCACCAACCAATGCTTTAAACCGTAGGGCAGATTCAGACAGACAAAAAATGCACTAATAAGCTAGGAAAACTCTTATTAATCAGTGAATTTCAAGCCTTAAATCTCAACTTAGTCAAGTGAGATTTCATTTTTAATTGAAGTAAAATCTCATCTTTCTTTAAGCACTACTTTACTATTTATTTTTAGTTAAAATAATTTATTATTATTATTTTTACTTTTAACTACTAACAGCGTAGTATCTGTCGAAAAGGTTCTGTTCTTTCATGACGGCCATACAAATCGAAAATACAAAATACTCACACCTAAGTCCGGTCCGCGTTCGATTCTCTATCGTGAATGCGCATTGCTGATGAGTCCCAAAATAGGACGAAACGACTGTCCAGTGATTTCTGCATTCTGCTGAGGATTCTTCTAGACTCGTTAAATTACTATATATATGTTGAGGGGTTCTCTCCTTTTTACACAAATGGACTCACCCAGTATATACATATACTACAGCTACGTGAAGACCAGAGAGAGCAGGAGTCGAGTCCAGATTGAGTGAGTAAAAGGTTGTAGGTAACCGGAAGAGTGAGGGTGAGGTAGTAGCGTTGTAGGAGTCATAGTGAGCGAGCACGTAGACTCAGTAAGAAGTCATACAGCGATACTTCAATACCAAAGACTATATATATATATTTTGCTACTAACCCGTATTCCTGGAACTACTAATCTGCTTTACCAGTTTGTATTATTACGTTAATACATTATTTTTCTATATTAATTCCTGGCGTTTGTTATTTATTGGTACCGGATTTCATCCCGGAATCCACAACAATATGATTGCTCTAAATACATCACCCATATTTGTATCACTTGAACAGGCATTTAAACAACGTGTCAGTAACTGCTAAGATTTCTACATTTACTTGGATGCTTAAACAACGAGTCAGTAACTGTTAAGATTTTAGTTTCATATTTTCAGTAATGTTATGTCACAACATTTTATCCTAAAAACGATTTAGTAAAAACCTTTTATTTTCTTAGTTTCTTTTTTTGCAATCAAAATGAAATAAATGTCAGTAATTTTAATTTTTCTTTGTATTTTGTAGATGCCAAGTTTTGGAATGTTGTTTATAAAAGCGGCGACAACCCCAAGTGGCGCAAACAAGAAATAACCTGTTGTGTTAAATTCATATCATTTGACCAATTCTAAAAGAATCATTATCGTCACCAAATCCGATTTGAATTCTCCTTGGACCAGTTAGTAGCAATTATTATGGACTAGAATGATCCGTGAAAAATTAACAGTTTTCCTATTTTAATTTTTTGATGAATCTTAATTCTTCTGCTAATGGTTGAATAAGCTCATGGGGAGTTCTATGGCAATATAATATCCGTAGAAAGTCCTCTATCGCATCGTTAAACGTTTGAGCTTAACAATTTTAACAAAATATTGCAATAACGATAATAAATATGAGTGCTGGTTGTTATTTTAAGTAGCAATGGAGTATAAATGAAAAGATTTGAAATTGACTTTTTCCATTTCACTGAAAGAAAGAAAGAAAGAAAGAGAGAGAGAAAGAGAGAGAAATAAATAAAGAAAGGGAGAAAGAAAGAAAAGAAAGAAATAGAAGAACGAAGAAAGAAAAAAGCAAGAAAGAAAGAGCGAAAGAAAAACGTACAACACTTCTTTCTTTTTCTCACTGAAACCAAGTAGCGTCTTTGATATGTCTTTGCCGTATTTCCGCACCATCAAAACGGTATAGCCCATAATTTATTAGGCATTGGCAAGGCATAAAGATCGTGCTAACTAAGTGAGGGAAAAGCAGGACTATAAAAAGATGGTTTGCGTCACCGGCTCCTCTCGTTTTCTCCTTCGTTTCTTTCCCCTTGTCTCTGTCCACATATGTGCCATTCACAATTTTCTTGACACTTATCATTTATTTTATTTTAATGTAATTTTGTTCGATACTCATGTTTAGGACAACCATTATTAGAGATTCTGTTTTGTTTCATAGGTGTCCTTTACCCACCCATATCGACGAGAATGGTTGACGAAAGTCATTCATTCATAAGACTTGTTGAATTTTCGTGGAACATATAAAATGGTATGAAATATAATAAAGTTACAAAGCTGTATATATTCTGAACCCTAACGAATGACATTTTACTTACATAATTATATATATATTCTTATATTGATATCTCTATATGAACACAAGAAAAAATATATCACACACACACACAGACAACCACAACACGCACACATCCAAATACAAATGAGCAAAGATTAACAAGCCATTAAAATTTGGGGTTATGACGTGAGAGAGATGGACGAAAAGGATTATGCTAAACACAAATAGCTTCGTCTCTAGGATTTTCGTAAGGGTTATAGTTTTTCTCTGTTTCTACGTTCTGTTCGACGCCACAAGGTATTCGGATTATTTCGTACCCAGAAACAAGTTAATTGTATCACTTTTAACAGCCATAAAGCTGCATTGGACGTGCATATTTTTTATTCGTTCATTTATTCGTCCTTTCTTTCTTTTCGTCTGCGTTTTTTTTTTATCTTTTTTAAATCTCAAGATTTTCTTTTGACGTTTTTATTTAAGCTTTCTAATTACTCGCTTTTTATATTTTTTCTTTCTTTTTAATTTTTTCTTTCTTTCTTCGTTTCTTCTATTTCTTTTTTTCTATTTTTCTCTCCGTTACTTTCTTTCTGTCTTTCTCTCTGTTTCTTCTTTCTTCTATTTCTTTCTTTCTTTCTTTCTTTCTTCTATTTCTTTCTTTCTTCTATTTCTTTTTTTTCTTTCTTTCTTTCTTTATTCTATTTCTTTCTTTCTTTCTTTCTTTCTTTCTTTCTTTCTTTCTTTCTTTCTTTCTTTCTTTCTGTTTCTTCTTTTTTTCTATTTCTTTCTTTCTTTCTTTCTTTCTTTCTTTCTTTCTTCTATTTCTTTCTTTCTTCTATTTCTTTTTTTTTCTTTCTTTCTTTCTTTATTCTATTTCTTCCTTTCTTTCTTTCTTTCTTTCTTTCTTTCTTTCTTTCTTTTCGTCTCTCCTATTTATTTCTTTTTGCATTTCTCTTTCTTCTATTTCTTTCTTTCTATCTTTCTCTCCGTTACTTTCTTTATTACTTTCTTTCTTTCTTTCTTTCTTTCTTTCTTTTTTTCTTTCTTTCTTTCTTTCTTTCTTTCTTTCTTTCTTTCTTTCTTTCTTTCTTTCTTTCTTTGTCTCTTCTATTTTTCTTTCTTTCTTTCTTTCTTTCTTTCTTTCTTTCTTTCTTCTATTTCTTTCTTTTTGTATTTTTCTTTCTTTCTTTCTTTCTTTCTTTCTTTCTTTCTTTCTTTCTTTCTTTCTTTCTTTTCGTCTCTCCTATTTCTTTCTTTTTGCATTTCTCTTCCTTTTATTTCTTTCTTTCTTTCTTTCTTTCTTTCTTTCTTTCTTTCTTTCTTTCTTTCTCGATGAGAATACTCTTTTTACGTTCTTTTTTGCTCTTTTCCTAAAGCTCTGAATTATTTTATCGTATTTAATCTTCTCTTCGATTTCTTTTTGTTCAATTCTAAATTTTTAATTTTTTTTCGAGGCGGGGGACACTTTCTTTCTTTCTTCTTTTACCTTTTTTCTTTCTTTATTTCTTCGTCTCTTCTATTTTTCTTTCTTTCTTTCTTTCTTTCTTTCTTTCTTTCTTTCTTTCTTCTATTTATTTATTTATTTATTCATTATGGAACTTCAACCCAAACAACAAACATTACAAAATTGCACCCATCCTAAGAGAATGGCATCAATGCTCTCAGGAAGAAGTCCTCTTATCAAGAAATAAAGTAGGACACACCTATATCTCTCACTCATTTCTATTAAAGATGAACATCCTCTTGAATGTAGAATGTCAGGGGGCATATACAGTAAAACATATTTTAGCCGACTGTATTAACCTTTCTCCTATACGGCAACGATCTTATGGCTTGACTATTCGAGAGGACCTTTTCCAGAAGATAAAAGTAGAGATTATCTAATCATAGTCGAAGGATATTTGTCTATACAAAAAAAATATAGCACTGTTCTAGAGCCATGGAACCAATGACCCAAAAGATTGTTTAAAAGCCATATATTTCAAGAGAAGATGTTTTCAACATTAAATAACCTACAAAGCTGATATGCAGTTAAAACAGAAAAATCAGTCAGTCATTTTTTCTTTCTTATCCGTATTTAATTACATTTTCTGTTATCTTTTCAAATGTTCAAAATTTGCTATCTTTGCTTGCATTTGTGATCAAACTACACGTTAAATCTTATTGACTCCTCAGAATGCGGTGATATGTACAATATGCGTCTTATGTCTAACACTTTGAGCCCTGACCAACGCTTTACCGGTGATAGAGAATAATGACGTAATGCGCAGCCACTGGTTTAACAGTGGTAGAGAAAAATGACTTAATGCCCAGTTACCGGTTGAACGGTGGGTAAACACTTGTAACTATTTTTATATCTACTGTAAAACATTACAAACCAATTATTTCCGAATTTTGAGTCGAGCTCAGAGGGGTGAAAATTCTTCAGGGATGCAGCGCTCAAAGAGTTAATGGATGTACAGGGTACTTTTCTTTTAATTTGAAAGCATGCACAGACGACACTATTTACATTATTCGGACTACTGTTCCCATCATTGTTGCTCTATTTATCATGACGTTTCGGCCGATGTACGCTCCGGCCTTCTTCAGGTGGTTGGAAATGTCGAACTGAACCCTTCATTTCGCTCGCTGTGGTAGACTGTTCTAGTTCCACGTGCCATGTCTAATGGATGTCAGTTATCAGTTATCTCCTGTTAATTCTCCTCTCCAAGTTCTCCACCGCCTTAGCCAGGTATTGAACTCACAACTCTTTGGGTCCTGTCACTGGATCTAACCGACGCCTTTATCCACTGTGCACAGACAAATCAAATTACATATATTTTGATAGATGTTGGCACAAATATCACCTTTGTTTCTGCTTTTTTTCATCTCTTTCTTTCTTTCTTTCTTTCTTTCTTTCTTTCTTTCTTTCTTTCTTTCCTTGGACACGCAAACATCGCCATTACTTTCCAAATGTCAAGGTTGTCATCATATAATTTCTCGGTTGCTTTTCCTATCAACTCGCGTGGACGCCACCCCCACCTCCAAGTCACTTACTTCTTTATATCGTGATTTCATATTCTAATCTCAATTTGTAAATGTTATCACGAATTAAGACATTTAAGTAGATGCTCCACACCCCCTCGACTACGCATAGATTCTCGTACACGCATAGACATGTGTACATAACCCAAAAAAAAACCCTCTCTCTCTCTCACATACACACGCACATATACATACGCACATAGACAGAAACATGTACCCAAAAATGCTTAACATGCAAGGGGGCGCTGAAAAGTTCTTGTCCTGATCCACTATCTGAAATCTGACCAAATGACTAAACATTAATTTTTTTTCTTCCTTTTTTTTTTATTCAGACCGAGAAGCTTTCCTCAACTACTACTACACATACAGAGCACTTTAAATAAAGCATAGAGCCGCTCAGAATATTCGTCATAGAAATAGCAAGTCTATTGTCACAATGTCTATGATAGATGGTCTGACGAGCTATATTCATTAGTTCCAGCACTTTAGACTATTACAGACAAGACCCGTTGAGCGTTACTGAATGACGTGAGTGATAAGACCGGGAGAGTAGAAAGATTATGGGGGTGTGGATAAAGATTGCCCCTTGAATTGTAGACGTTATGATCATAGTATCCAGGGAAGTATTTGTCAGTTTTTTCTGACAACCTATTGGTGCCGGACCAGAAGTTGACCTCTTTCGGTATGTTTGGCATAAAACTGAGCCGAAATCGGACGACCATGGACCTTAGAAGTTATTGTGTTCTTGCTGATTGACATATAACTGATCTTGAACCGAAAAAAAAAAAAAAAGGATTTCCCATTAAATACTTAGCTTCGGTCGTCATAAAATAGGGATACAAAGAAAAAGAATTCTTTTGGTAAGTAAAAGATAAATATTTATATTTTTGATCTAAATATAAAGCTTTATAGACTAATATAACACACACATATATATATATATATATATATATATATATATATATATATATATATATATATATATATATATATATATATTATATTATATTATATTTTTTACATATAGACAAAAAGATTTTACTACCAAGATGCAACTACGTTACAGTGCATTTAAAATTGCACTTCGACTGGTGAGAACCAAAATGGTTATCCAGTCGAAGTGCAATTTTAAATGCACTGAAACTAAGTTGTATCTTTGTAGCGAGTAAAATGTTTTTGTCTATATGAAAAAAATTATAATAAATAATTATTGCTCTACTATCGGTATTGAACCCTCTTTTCAATTAATGTTGTGAACGTTAGAATTTATATATTATTTTCGTTCTCATAACATTCAGATATCTATCTATCTATCTATCTATCTATCTATCTATATATATATATATATATATATATATATATATATATATGCACCGGGTGAGCTGCAAAATTGTCCATATTATGTAACAGCATAATTATCCACCACACAAAATGTTTAATATTTAAAAAAACACTAAACAAAAGGTATTTCTTTTTTTTCCAGGTTTTCAGATAAGACGTTTAGCCATATTGACACCATTTGTCGTAAGAATCCCTGAAAAACTCTTTGAGTTATTCAGCTAAAAAGAGTGAAGGTTAAAACTGTTTTGTGTCAGACACACTGTCTTCCCAAATGATCAATGGTGAGAGGAAAAAGATCATTCATACCTTCAGTAATTGTACCAACATTCATTCTCTGGCTTCCATCCTCAAGATAACGGTGAATAAGTTTAAAAAAGAGGAAACAGTAAAGAGGAAAACTGGATCATTGGGTCACAACCGGAAGAGGGATCATCATTTCTACTTAGAGCTAAAGAGATCAATTAGAAAAGATCCAACTCAAGTCGTTTAGCAAATGAGAGAGGTGTTTCAGCTATGACAGTCTTAGCAGTGAAAAAAAAAACCATGAAAATGAAAATGAAACTGTACGTGAAACCAGTGAGGCATATTATTACTTCAGGACAAAAATAATAGGTTAGAGAGGATGGAATTTATCTTGAATAATGATCCTGAAATAATGTATATATGTATATTTGAACTTTATTTCAGACCTTCATTGAGTTACCGATCCTTAGCTATGATTAATTAATGATGAACGTCATTTTCGTTTATGATCGATTTCATCAGGATTCTTCTGTTAAGCTTGGAGAGTCATTATACATTCTTATTACGCAGTGTCCAATAGTGTTATAAAAACCTCAGAGAATTCCAGTAAGATATCTTTAATCATTTCTAAGATACATTGATTCAGAGCTAAATTTAACAATTGGACAATTTTGCTGTTACACCTGGTATTATTTATATTCTTATAGTATTATTTATATATGCGTTCACGCGCATGTGCGAGCGTCTGTTTGTGTGAATGTGTAAAAGAAATGATAGAAAAGAAGACCTTTTTTATGCGAACGCGTTTCGTTACTTGACGAACTTATTCAAAGGCAAATGTATAAAATATATTAATGAATATTTTTTAACTTATCAATTACGTGAGCGTCACAGATGCAGATGTGGAGCTTTCCTCGATGAGTTTGGGTTGCATCTTCTCTCCTGTCGTCGTAGTACCGGTCGCTTTCCACGGCATGCAGCCATTAACGACATCATCAAAAGAGGTTTGGACATAGCTGGTTTCCCTTCACAAATCGAACCCGTAGGCCTCGACCGTGGTGATTGAAAGCGGCCGGATGGTATTACCATTTTCCCTTTTAAAATGAGGAAGTCGTTGATTTGGGATGCGACCTGTGCGGATACATTTTCGGCCGGTAATTTGATCAGGTCCGCGGTTGAGCCGGGGTCCGTCGCCCGGGACGCAGTGATAAAAAGAAAATAGTTAAATATTCTCTTGCTGATAGATTTTTTTTTACTCCTGTGGTAATGGAGACTTCAGGGGTTATTGGCCTTCGTTCGATGGCGTTCCTTCGGAGGATTGGCGCGATTGCGTCTCGATTAAGGGATGAGCCTCGCGAAACGGAGTGGCT
This sequence comes from Acanthosepion lycidas, assembly GCA_963932145.1. Classification (NCBI taxonomy): domain Eukaryota; kingdom Metazoa; phylum Mollusca; class Cephalopoda; order Sepiida; family Sepiidae; genus Acanthosepion; species Acanthosepion lycidas. The sequence continues at coordinate 72,993,388 of OZ010593.1, read as the reverse complement.
CTTGCAGCGTGTCTCACTGGCGATGGTTCGAGGTAATGCTTTCTCCATTATTGCGGCTGGCAGAGGATAGCATAAAAAATCGTTTATAGTTACTTTGTTCAAACTTTTTTTTTTTAACTATACACCCAGCGAAACTATCGTCGACGAAAAAAGTCTTACTTTATTATAGAGCGTTAGAAAATATTCGAAAATCTCTTGACGTTAAAGAAAAGAAAAAGTATATTATGGTGGACACTGAGTGATGTAAATTTCTCCTTTTTTTTAAAATCATATCACCCCATGCAAAGAAGTAAAGCCACTAAGACACAAAGGGTTACTGAGTGTGAAAGAATGAGAAAACAGACAAATGATACTAAGGAGCGTGAACAATAGAAGAGGAATCAAGAAGATAGTAGATAACGAGTGAGATTTAAATTTTTGAAGATCAAAGTTGGGGTGATAGCATAGAACCGGAAGAGAGTTCCACAAATGTGAAGGGCAAGAGAAGAAACTATTAACATAGAACTTACGGTTAGATCTACCCAATACAACTGTAAAGTGGTGAGATTATATTGCGGCTAAATTCATAAAGTCTAGTTACCATAGCGAAGAATTCATCGGAATAATTATCGTGAAAGCATTTATAGAAAAAGGTACGGGGAACGATGTAATATTGAGCACTTTTCCACTTATAGCGGATTTTAAACAATAGAATTATATAAAATATAATTATACAAAATTTAAAACAATATAATTATATAAAAATATAATTATGTAAAATTGAATAGTAGATAAAATGTATTAAGAAGAGTAAATTATGAAATTAAAAAAAGTTTATATATATAGACAGTGTGATTAAAGGAATCAACATAAGGACTGTTAGTTTCAGATCAAGGAAGAATTAGACATCACACAAACGCACACAATCATACATACACAGACTCACACACATAGACACATAAACAAACATATATATATATATATATATATATATATATATATATATATATATATATATATATATATATATCGTCATCCAGAGGCAGGCTGTTTTGCTGTATCACAGCTCATCACTGTGGCTAGACATCCGACTGCCTCAAGCCGGGAGGGAAACAGAACTGATTTGGCTTCAGTCGGAGACTTTACCCCTGAGCTATCAGCGCCCGGTAGAGGGGAAGGTGAATTTTTACCTACCTATTCTTCGAATAAACACGCCAATGACTGAGAGGGCTCAATTCATGGAAGAGATTTGCTGTATTAGCAGTAGTAGTCATTTTTTTTTTTTACAAATTCGCGCTTTCTTTCCAGAGTGCTCGACCGAAATTACATTTTCCAGGAACTTATATATATATATATATATATATATATATATATATATATATATATATATATATGGGGGAGTGCGTGCGTGCGTGCGTGCGTGCGTGCGTGTATGTACTGACACTAAACAAAAGTTGAAGGAAATTGAAGGTTATGTAAAGACGGGATGCCGTGCGACCATTTGCGGTTAATCATTGTGAACTATGTTAAAGGAGAACATTCGAAAGATAAAGTGAAGTTTTCAGTCAAAAAAACAAAAACAAAACAATTCTGGTCTGATCTTCTGGGATGAGGACTTCTCATTGTTTGCATTATTTACCGTCTGGCTAATGTCCTGATCTTTGTTGTTACGATTAAAATCTTCAGGCAATTTCGAAATAAAATCTGTGTTCAATCTGCCTTTTTCGAATCTTGAAGTAAAGCCGGGGGAATACAATTGCCGAAAAATTCTGACCGTATCAAGATGAGGGCATTAGGTTGTCTGTAAAATAAATAGCAGTATTTTTCCATTATTCTTGAGTAAAACTTTCGATGTTGAGATCCATCGACATTAATTTTATTTATATCAAGTTTACAATGATAAAAAGTAATACTGGAATAAAAAAAAATTAAATTCTTAGAAATTATTTTCCGTTTCAGGAATATATATATATATATATATATATATATATATATATAGTAACGTCCAAAACTAAGGGACAAAATTTTAAAACCTAATATTTGTTAGAAATAACAACTGTGAAAAGCTTAAATTTTGACAACTGGTAGTCGTTATCATCCATAATAACATACTAAAATTTGAATCATTTGCAAAGGATAGAAAAAGAATTATAACAATTATTTATTTATTTTCAAACTAGGATCGTCCAAAAGTAAGGGACAAAATTGAGAAAAACAATGTAAACAGTATGCTATATTCAAATTTTTTGATTTCCTCTAAAGAATAAGTCTTACTTAGTCATTTGTAAACGTTGCATCAGCCGGCACCATAGCGAAACGCCAAAAACTTGATTACTCTTGAGACAAGTTATTGTGAAGCTACACAAGGAAAAGCACACCATTAGAGAGATTTCAGAGAAAGTGAAACGTTCCAAGAGTGTTGTAGGCAAGGTTGTTAAATCCTACAATGATACTGGCAAAATAGTTAGTGCTTTTAAAACCGGTAGACCCCGCAAAACTTCGGCAAGAGAAGATCGAATAATGCACCGTATGTCATTAAAGGACCGTTTTAAGTCTTGCACAGAAATTAAAAGGGTTATGAATAGTACCTCATGTGTTAATGTGTCAAGACAGACTGTTTGTAGACGACTGCAAGAAATAGGGCTGTTTAATCGAACCCCAGGGACGAAACCACTTGTTAATTCGAAGAATAAGAAGAAGAGATTAGAGTTTGCAAACAGGTGTGTAATTTGGACATATGAAAATTGGGCAAAAGTATTTTTCAGTGATGAAAGCAAGTTTAATTTATTTGGAAATGATGGAAAAAACAATGTAAAGAGACGTATTGGTGAAAGATTAAGTGCAAAGTGTACTAAGAAAACTGTCAAGTTTGGGGGCGGAAGCGTCATGGTATTTGGAATGTTTTCTAGCCAAGGTACAACGCCTCTTGTCCGGTTACAAACTCGTGTAAACGCGCAGATCTATAAAAACATTGTTCAAGATCATGTTGTACCAATCATACAGAATTCAGGTTTCGATAGGGCTACCTTTATGCAAGATAATGCCCCATGTCACAAGGCAAAGGTGGTAATGAGTTACCTTAGCGAGCAAGATTTGGAAATTATGGATTGGCCTCCGCAAAATCCTGACTTAAATCCAATAGAAAATCTTTGGAAGACCTTAGGAGTGAAAGTTATGGAAAGAAATCCCACTAACACGGAGGATTTGTGGGTGAAGCTTCAAGAAGAATGGTCTAAAATTAGTATCGAGGATTGTCAAGAACTGATTCGTTCTTGTAGTCGAAGATGTGCAGCTGTCATTGAGAGCAAGGGCTCATTTACTAAATATTGATTGTACATGTATTTTTATTGTTTTTTTGCTGTTTACATTGTTTTTCTCAATTTTGTCCCTTACTTTTGGACGTTCCAAATTTGAAAATAAATAAATAATTGTTATAATTCTTTTTCTATCCTTTGCAAATGATTCAAATTTTAGTATGTTATTATGGATGATAACGACTACCAGTTGTCAAAATTTCAGCTTTTCACAGTTGTTATTTCTAACAAATATTAGGTTTTAAAATTTTGTCCCTTAGTTTTGGACGCTACTGTATATATATATATATATATATATATATATATATATATATATATGTATATTGGGTTTAAATCCGGACTTGAAGTATTCGGATGTCTAGTCGCACTGATGAGCTGTGATACAGCGAAACAGTACTGTCTGCGAATGACATAATTTTGCTCTTGAAAATATATTTCAATTTAGCACTGTTAAGTGATAGGCTAATTCTATAAACAACAGCCACCTGCGTTAATGCAAAGCTCGTCAATAAAATGAATTGGAGCACTCCGCCTGATTGGCATTTGTTTACATTCGTAAAAACAATACGCTAGACTTAGTTGTTTCTCTCTATCGAATGAAAGTGGTAGAAACTCTGACTGATCGGTTGGGTTTCAAACATATTCGGATGTCTAGTCTCACTGAGGAGCTGTGATACAGCGAAACAGTCCTGTCTCCGAATGACACACACACACACACACACACACACACACACACATATATATATATATATATATATATTTATAATTACATGAATCATTCATACAAAAAACAAATAAATTGCACCTATAATCGAAATTAAAATAACTGATCGAACGTGCAACTTTCGGATAATAAGTGTGACATTACTGTAATTAGTGAACAATATAGTTCATGTCACATTGACGGAAAACCTACCAGTACAAAAGAATTCTCTTATTACTATATTTGTACAAAAACGCACAACCTTAAAATTTAAAATTCAAACTCAGCGTTGCGACCGCACATTCCAAAACAATTACACATTTCTCATAGCATTTTTTTGGATTACATCACTATTTTCGTTGTCCTCTTATTACCGAGAAGTAAAAAACAAGAACAGATCTATTTCCATACCTGAGGATGTCTGTAGGAACAGACGAAAGCTTAAGTTATGTGTTTTTTGTATGAATGATTCATGTAATTATAAATTAAACTGAACCTATAATCGAAATTAAATATATATATCATTGTGCAGGTATGCAGAAAATAGAAAAGAACACGTTGGGTGCATAATCCGGGGTTCCTTAGTATTTTTGTTTTTATTTTTAAGAAGACAGTGCTCCATACAGAAGTAGAGCTTATATTATAATAATATTTTTTGTTTAAAAATATGATTCCTTCGCTACATAAGAGTTCTCATGTTTCAAAAACGAGAGCCGAAATCATCCAAATAATTATTAAAATTATAGTCTAGCCACTCCCACAATAACAAATTCTGTAACGGACCGTGCCTAAAAATACACGTAAACCGAGAGATAGCTTATTCCTAAAATTTCGCTTGAAGATGAAACGGGACTAAACACCACAATCCAACTTAATTTTAATAATTATTTGGATGATTTCGGCTCTCGTTTTTGAAACATGAGAACTCTTATGTAGCGAAGGAATCATATTTTTAAACAAAAAATATTATTATAATATATTATATATATATATATATATATATATATATATATATATATGCAAAAAAGAATGCATAATCTTCATGTAATACTTTGTACAATAGCCATTATTCACTTCTTGCATGAATATCAATTACAAAATGTTCTGTTTGTATTTTCTAGACTAAGAATAAATACTGATAACAATATTGAAACATTCTAGAATATTCCATCTGAATAATTTCGGGTGTTAAAGTAATTTAAAAGCTTTAAAATCGGAAATTTATATTATGCGAATTCATTTTTCACCCAATAAAATTAATAAATCGGATTTATTTCTATTAAATCAGTTGTTCTGTTTTCTATGCATATTTAGTTACTGTGCATCTGTGCACAATTAATTATATGAAAAAGATGTTTATTCATATTATATTAAACTTAATAACTCAAAAACGAAGAATTTGCTGACATATGTCTGTATGGACTTTTGCCCTTGTTTTCATGTGTGGAACCCACCCCCAAAGTTTGAAATATATATATATATATATATATATATAGTAATTTTTTAACCGGTTATTTATTAATTGACCGGTTGTTATTAATTTTATTGTTTAATAAAACAAGGGAAGCAACTCAAACACGTGCACTAACTAAAAGTAACAAGAAATATATGAAGATGGTATCTCTGGTCGATTTCGACGTATGAGGATCGAACAACCTCCTTCAGCTTTATTTTTGTGTCGTACGTGACACTTCAGTCACGCTAGTGACCTGCATACCAGCCCACCTATTGTGCAACATCTAGGATCTCGGGACATAGCCACAGTAATATTTGCTGACGCTTTTCACTGTTGTCTTTCGTCTCTTAGCCGGTCAATATGACTGATTTGCTTTTCACTGTTGTCTTTCGTCTCTTAGCCGGTCAATATGACTGATTTCGAAATTTCTGATACCACTCTGGTACAAATATCTTCAGGGTAACTCGCTGGAATTTAGTATGAGGCATATTGACAGTTCAGAGTTTTCTCCATTTATACTTGATTCACAGCTGTAGTGATTTCCCAAGCGTAGCTTAGATGTGGCACAAGGCCGAAAGTAGGAGACACCCAGTGAGGATCGAACACTACTTAGTTCTTGCTAGATAAGCTTGCTAACCATTACACCACTTAAAGGTGCCTTTTTTTTTTTTAAAGGTGCAACCAGTGAAGATCGAACTCACAACTCAGTCATAATTGTTCTAACGAGACAAGCTTGCTAACCATTACACCACCTCGAGGTTGTCCCTGTCAAGCTGGCTGTACATGAGAAACTTAGATATTCTGTCATCACTCATCCTTGCAACATGACCAGCCCAGCGAAGTTTTGATTGCATCAGGAAAGTCTCAAATCCACCAAGACTTTTCAATATATATATATATATATATATATATATATATATATATATATATATATATATATATATATATATATATATATATATATATATATATATATATATGTGTGTGTGTGTGTGTGAAAATATTGTAGAAAATAGGAAAGAAACTGGTTTGGTAAATGATCCAAAGTTCCTTATTATTTTTGTAATTATTTTTAAAAAATAGTGCTCGATACGAAAGTAGAGCATAAATATAATTATTTATTTAAAAATATGATTCCAACTCGCTACATAAGAGGTCTCATGTTTCAAAACAAGAGCCGAAAACTTCAAAATAATATTTGAATTAACTTGAGTTAAAGTAGGCTCTGTTCCATCTTCAAGCGAAATTTTTTGCTAAGTTTTCGGCTCTTGTTTTGAAACATGAGACCTCTTATGTAGCGAGTTGGAATCATATTTTTAAATAAATAATTATATATATATATATATATATATATATATATATATGAGATCGAATCAAAATTTAAAAACGCAAACACCACATGGTCCGCAAGTCAACTTTCGGTTGATCACTGACATCTTTGCTTTATTTGAGGTATCATTCAGTTTAGGGTAAGTCCCTGGGTTACGACAGTCCTGACCTACGACGATTCGTGGTTATGACGCAATCCCCATTAAACTTGTTACGACTTATGTCAGTTGCTTTGTACATACGACGTACATATGTGTATACATATTGGTTTTCCCTGTAAGAGATAAGGACATTTCTTGCTAAACTATAAATTGGCGAATTCCTGATAAAAAAAGTAAAAAAGAAAAATTACATTTTTTTTCTTTCTTCCCCAGATGAGCTGCTTTCTTTTGTGATTTTTGCAGTGTGTTCTTGATCATTACACTACAATTTTGATTTGTGCGCTGGTCTTTTCCCTTCAGAAAATTCACCATATAGAAACTGCCTAGGGTTCACATCGTCTTCTTCCTGTTCTATACTGGGACATTGACAATGTTCGAGGATATCAACGTCACTCACATACACTTGTCACCAATTCTTTCCCCAGATGAGCTGCTTTCTTGCCCAGATGAGCTGCTGCTTGCAAGAGAGACAAGATCTTACGCTTCGTGATTAAAAAAAAAAAATTCATTTCAGTATACGTATTATTTTAATTTCATGTGTATATATCCCTTATGTGTTTTTAGTCTTAATTATGTTAACATATGTCATAGAAATGTGTTGTCATGTCCTACATTATTACTTGACTATATCGTTAGCGTACGTGAGTGACGTAACTGCTTATTCACCGAAAATCGTGTTACGACACATCGTAGGAACGAAACTCTGTCGTAAGTCGAGGACCCACTGTCTATGATTACTGGTTTTGTTAACGTTTTAGGGCATAAATATCCTTATTATACATATATGATGATGACTGCAACTCGCTTTCGGGTTGCAACCATTCTACTTGATCTATTCTCAAATACGAACAACGTGAATGTGGCATTTTAGTTCAACTAGGGTCTTACATTTTTGGCGCCCGATGGTGACAACGGTGGTCCGCCTCCTGCAGTAGTTGTTACATTTATAATTTGATGAACTTTCAGTGTGTGGCGTCTTTGATGATTTTTCATGCCTGCCCCACTCAGACAGGCGCGATAGCTTTCGTTACACGTCAGATCAAGTTCTGTGTCAACACTTTCATCGCAGTTAGCATTAAGTGTTCATGCGCTGCACTGTTCTGTTCAAAGAGTTTCTCTTACCATTCTCTACAACGTCTCTCTTACCATTCTGCTCAAAGTTACTCTTACTACTGCACACTGCTCTCCTATCGAGGATGGATAATCTAGAGCTAATTTTTTCCAGTCGTTTTTCATGATTTGTGATTTTTGCAGTGTGTTCTTGATCATTACACTGCAATTTTGGTTTGTGCGCTGGTCTTTTCCCTTCAGAAAATTCACCGTATAGAAACTGTCTAGGGTTCACATCGTCTTCTTCCTGTTCTATACTGGGACATTGACAATGTTCGAGGATATCAACGTCACTCACATACACTTGTCACCAATTCTTTCTTTCTTTCTTTCTCAGTCTGTTCATATCTATCTATCTATCTATCTATCTATCTATCTATCTATCTATCTATCTATCTATCTCAGTCTTTTCATATATTTCTATCTATCTCAGTCTATTCATATCTATCTATCTCACTATCTATCTATCTATCAAAGTGGGCACTGAGGACAACACCAAGCGATGACAGTTTCATAGTTGAACGCAATCTTCAGGCAATTTATACACGCTCTATCTCTGTTATTGAGCACTTTTACCCATAAATATAAATACTATAAAACTATATTTTTATCACACACACACACACACACACACACACACACACACACACACACACACACACACATATATATATATATATATATATATATATATAAATACAGTGCTGTTCGATAAAAGTAACTCACCTGATTTTTTTTAATAAAAATATTTTTTGTCTATTGTTTTGGGGGTTAAAATAATTTTTACTCTTACTAATATGAAGACCCCTTCCCGACTACCTAGGAAAAAAGTTTATTCACCCTAAGGTATTCTATTGATAATTATAAATTTGGATATAAATGACATTCAGGAAAAAACATGTCTCTGATATCGCATTCTAATGATTAAACTGGTAAATTTAAAGAGCTTTTGACAAATTATTGAAAACTATTTTACAATACACTCAAAAATATTCTAGAGAATTTTAGAACAGCTTAAATTAAATCTAGAGTATCCCAGAATATTCCAGAAAGCCTCATACAGTATAAAAACAGCTTGAAACCAATCAAATCATTAATAAGTTGAAAAGGTACAAACACGCATCAGAACCACTTAAGGTATCTATTAATGCCTTCTCAAAAGCAGGTAAGTCTACGAGAGAAATTGCAGAAAATTGTTATAACTTCGCAATCAACTGTCTCTTGAGTGTTTAGGGGACGTAATGATGCCACTCCTGCTCCAAGGAAGGGACGAAAGAAAAAGATTGATGATAGAACTGGCAGGGTAATCAAGAGAGAAGTTGCGAAGAATAAGACTATAACTAACCAAGAAATTGCAGCCAGTCTAAGCGAAGAGCAAGGTGTTAGTCTTGCCTCTTCAACAGTCCGCCGGTGGTTGTTAGAACAAGGCTACAAATCTTGTACACGAAGGTTTAAGCCGCTAATAAGCAAAGCCAACATTGCCAAGAGACTTGAATGGGCTCACTATTACAAAAATTTCACCGTAGAAGACTGCAAGAACGTTCTCTTCTCTGATGATATATATATGAGTGGACACTGAAGTCATCACTAAACGTATACAGTCTGTTTCATGTCAAGCGCAATCTTCAGGTTTAAGCATGAAACAGGCTGTCGTCTCTGGGTGTTGACTTAAATGTCAATTTTTATACTTACATACACTCTATCCCTGATATTGTGCACTTTAAACCAGAAATATAGCATTCCTTAGAATTGTATTTTTATCATATCTATCTATCTATCTATCTATCTATCTATCTATCTGAGGTATTGTAATTATTTCCATTATTCGGACTATTGTCCTCATCTTGATATGTTAAAGACGTTTCGGCCGTTGTCTACTCCAGCCTTCTTCATATGATTGTAATTTCTAACTGAACACATTATTTCCCTCACCGGGGTAGATTGTTCTCGTTCCACAAGCCATGCCTCTCCCGATGTCTCATTTCGAAATTCCAATCACCTGAAAAAGAGTGGTGCGTACAAGAGCCGAAATGTCGTGTACATGGCAACATCCCGAACAATGTAAATAATATATATATATATATATATATATATATATATATATATATATATATATAAAAGGCGTGTATGCATTCTATTTTGCAACATGTATCTATATACAAAAGTAAAAACATCGTTAAGTTTTCAAAATTTTCGATAACTTTTACCCATAAATATATTATATATATATATATATATATATATATATATATATATATATATAGAGAGAGAGAGAGAGAGAGAGAGAGAAAGAGAAAGAGAAATAGAGAGAGGGAGAGAGAGAGAGAGAGATAATAGTAGCTGAACAGATATAGCACGTCAGGCTATATGACAGTTTCGAGTAGAATATAGGTTCGATTCTGTCAGTGGACGCATATTTTCTCGGACGTTCAGGCCGGTAAATGTTGTTAATACTGTTTATTATGAACAGAACATTTACTTAAATATTTGTATCTATATAAATAACGTAGCATAAAATAATTGTTGGACTTAGTCCATTTCCTAGTATATATTAGGTTGTTGCAAAAATAATGACGTCATAATGTTGTTTTTTGACGTTAAAAAATACGTCAAAAAACGTCATTATTACGTTATTTATTTTTGCACCAACCTAATAATTACATAGCAACGAAGAAATTTTAAGGAAAATGGAAACGATAAAGACACTTGTACTTAGAATCAGAGACTTTTGCTGGTTCTGGAATATATAATGAGAAAAGAGTGATTAGAGAATTTGATACTCACAGGGCGTAATGAAGACACGAAGGACAAATGGAAACATCGAGGAAACTATCCAACAAGATTGTGTAGCTGGATAGTAAAACAGTGAATAATAAATGTCAAAACACTTCTAAGAGGGTATGAAGTTGTGGAGAGCCAGTTTTCTGATGAAAGATGAAGATACGATGATGAATATCGTTGATTCAGAATCTTCGATGTGCTGATTTAAGTACAGACATTTAGGATATGTTTGTTAAATTATTTCTATTTACATACTATTCTACAGTAGTAAAAGAAAGCTCTTCAGATGCGAACTCTGAACTAGAGCCAAAAATTTATATCTCTGGGAAGTGTTTCAAGACTGGACGAAAAACATGGCACCGAAATCCGAAGATGAATTGGAATAGCGAAAGATGCATTCCAAAAGCTAAGCAAAATATTAAGAAACAGGAAAATCTCATTAGAAACAAATAAAGCAATGCTAAGCTGTTATGCAATATCGGCCCTGCCTTAAGGCAGTGAATGCTGGACAATTTCATCACAGATGAAGAGACATAAAGCAACAGAAATATGGTTCTACAGAAGGATGCCGAGAATACTATAGACTGAACATGCGAACAACGAGGAAGTTTTAGAGAAAATAGAAACAAACAGGATCCTTATACTTAGAATCAGAAAGAGACAATTGAAATCTCTAGGCAACCTAACGAGGAAACAAGGCTAGATGAATTTGACACCCACATGATAAGCAAGATAACCGAAGAAGCAGCGCTTAACCTACCTGACGAGATTCTGTACAGGGTTAACAGAACATGGATTTGAAGAGAAGGCAAAAGGACAAAGCTTATAAGGAGCTACAAAAAACAGGAAGTTGTGGCGAGACATGATCACACACGTCCTGAAGGGACACGGTGCATAGAAGTAGAAGTCTATGTTTAAATAGATAAACGACTGAAAGAATACGATATTAGTTCTTAAATTTTGTTCAAGACAATAGCAGTTATAGAATTACGTAAATATCTCTAAGAAGAAGAATTCAGCTGTTTTAAAAATTAAATTTTGTCTGCGTCCAGTAGTGAATGTCTTATTTGATGTCTTTTCAGTCAAAGAAATATTTAACTCATGTATGACATGAAATTCGGCTAAAGAAAACCGGTTGAATCGCACAATTAAGTAAAATACTTCAAACCAGAATGTTCACGTTAGAAAAAGAGATTAGGCTATGTTGTTAATGTGTCAGGACAATACGATTCACTTTACCTTCTTCTTCTTCTTCTTCTTCTTCTTCTTCTTTTTCTTCTTCTTTGTGCCGTGTCCCTTCAGGACATTGGCGATCATGGCTCGCTACAATTTTCTGTCCTTTGTAGCTCTTAATAGTTGGTGATTGATTTTGTTTAGTGGCATGTCAACATCTACGGGTTATTTAAAGCTGAAATCTAAATATTTTGAACACAATTTATGGCTTCACCAAAGTATATTTTGAACGCAGTTGTATGCCCTCAACTACAAATGAAACTATATAGTCATTTCGCTATAAAATGTATTTTTGTTAATTCTACTATAAAATGTATTGCAGGTCATTTTGCTTTAAAAATATATAGTTACTCATTTTACTATAAATAGGTATTGTTGGTAATTTTATCATAAATATGTATTGTTGGTAATTTTTATACTTTCACAGTATTTTGTTTTTGTTTAGCAATTCCCTATTTGTCCATAGCTGGGTTCCCAAAATGTGCTACACCCCGGATCCGGGTGGAACTGGGAACCACAGTAATTAAAAGGTAGTTCCACTCTGTCCAAAAGCTCCAGTCTCCCGATCAGAGGTCTTGCTGTCGGATGTAGTTAACGTTCTTAATAAACTTTGTCTTTTTGGTATCACTTCTAAATCTTGTTCTGTCATCCATTCACACAACTTCGCTAGGTGGGATATGCGTTTTTTCCCCTATTTTGCCTTCAATATGTCCTGTGTGTATCCAAACCCTCTTTCCTTATCATGTGCCCTAGAAATTTCAACTCTCTCTTTCTGATGTTAAGGATAAGTGTCCATTGTGTTTCCATTTTCTATAAAAAAAAAAAGTCGTTACTCATATGTTCCATCCATTGTATTCTAAGCATACTTCTGTAGAACCACATTTCTGTTACTTCATAGCGCTTCTTCATCTGTGAGGAGATTGTCCCGCATCCGCTGGCATATAGAGGGAACGATATTACGTAACAGTAGTCTAAAGGAGGCACGGTGGAGTAATAGATAGCGGCTCGGATTGAGGAATCAGAGAGCCGCGTTCGAATTCCAGTCGAATCCATTACATTCACTTACGTGCTAATACCCTTGGGAATGAATCCTCTTCTTCCCCCTCCAGCTATGGGTAAAATAGCATGACAGACCAGGTTCTATTGCCTTGGATGGCAACTGGTCTACCGCAGAAATAAATGGCAACCTACTGCGGAAAAAGATCTGCCTCGTCAGTCATGTATCAAAAGATACATGATCGTGTAAGCGTATATCACGCATGACTGAATCTAAACTTCTTTTCTTTGTTTCTTATTAAATGTTCCTGTTTCTTAATACTTTGCTTAGTTTTTGGAAGGCAACTTTCGCTATCCCAATGCGCGTATGGATATCCGTGTCGTACTACCCGTCTTCTGCTAAGACACTTCTCAGATATTTAAATTTTTGTACTGGCTTGATTTTGGTGTCTCCAATTCGCACTTGAGACCATTCCGTTTGCTGACAACCCTTCATTCTGTCTTCTTGAAATTGATATTTAGTCCATTCTTCTTGATTTCCTTCACTAAATTCTGAAGGAATTCTTATAGTTTCCTTTCTGTGTCTGCTATCAACACTGTTTCATCTGCATATCATATGTTGTTAAGGTTGTTACTGCTAATAATGAATCTTGGTAGAACTTCTAATTCTCTCAGAATCGTCTCTCTGTATTGGTTGAATAAGTCCGGTAAGAAGACCCATCCTTGTCTTAGACACCTTTCTGTTTTTATATATTTGCTGAATTCATTTTCTACCCGTATGCAGGCTATTTTCTATCTGCATAGTTTCTGGATTATTCTAATATCCTTCCCAAAAATGTTATGATTACCTCGCCATTCTTTGTGACGTACTTTATGAAAAGCTTTTACATAATCTGTAAAATATAGGTAAACATCCTTTTGCACTTTTGTTACTCTTTCATATCAGAAAGAGTAACAAAAGTGCAAAAGGATGACATCCGGAACATAAATATCGCATTCATTATTTTTGTGTCTTTAACGAACCCGCACTGTTTTTGTCCTATTTCCAGTCAGGTACTTCTGTGTGCTCTATTCATCAAGAGTCGGATGATGAGTTTTGTTATGTGGCTCATTAGGCTGATTGTTCAGTGGAGTTCAAATTCGTTTGCACCTGGTTTCTTAGGCAGTGCTATGAAAATAGATCTGTTTAGTTTTTCCGATATATGACCACAGTTGTATATTATCTCTGTAATGTAGTCAATACCGAGAAGGAAAATTCACTACTAATACGCAAAACTTACTATTTGTTCGTGTGGTTAATTTAGTAGGTTTTGGCAAGACTGATTTAAAATTTGATAATTCTTTCTGAAACATCAGGTTATCGATTATCAAAGCCTAATCTTACTAATGTGTAATCATTTAAGACAGCAGTCAATTATTACCAACGGCATTAATTCTTTGTTAATACAAGAGGTCCATTAATGTAAGTCTTGACTTATAGACATTATATTTGATCTGCTCCTTTAACTGTACCCTTGTGCAAATTAACTGAACCAGTTTAGACCCACAGGAGGGCCAGGATTCAATCGATTTTTATTTTTTTCTCAGATTATGTCATTTTCAGTGGTGTGCAGTAATATGAGTCTATTTTTTTGTGATCCGTGATTGCATCAGATTTTCATCACACCCAGACACTATTGTCTCGACTGTCGGCCATTGTCTGCGATGGATATTACTCCTAGGAAACGTGCGAAAAATGTAACGCTGCACGAACACAATGGCAAGCCTTACCAGTGAGCAAATCAAAGTACTATAGACTGGCCCGGAAACTCTCCTGATTTAAATCCAATCGAGAATCTGTGGTCAATTTGCAAGGAAAGAGTTCGTGGAATGGTTATACGAAGTATTAACATGTCTGGTTCAAACTCCTCTCCAAATTTTTTAACAGTAGTAGAGTCTTATCCCTTGTTTCCTGTTTAGGGTTGGGTTTCAGGTTTCTTCTAAAGTCTACTTCAACTCTATATTTCTAACGTCTCCGCCTAAATTTTATTTTCAACTTATTTTTTCCTCGATGGAAGTAGATAGGTTCATCTACTGTCCGCTCAATGCCCTCGTTGTTTTTTTTTGTTAATGGGGTAGCAACCTTGAATAGCGGCATAATCGCTTTGTTTGGGGTGAATTGATTAAAAAAAATATACCTCTTCTTTGGTCATTCTGAGAATTCCGAATATATTTAGAGTAAAGTCCATGTCGTTTTGCGATTTGTTTTCCTGACGCGTGCCTTTTCCAGATATCGTTTTCAATGAAGCCAACAATATGACTTATGCTAAAACATTAACTATTAATTTTCACTTAAAAATAACATTGGATAAAATACTCTGAAACTGATCCGTACTACTCAAAATATCAAATCACAATAATATTTACCTTAAAAATTTATATAGGGTGACCCCAAAAAACGGGAATTTTTGAAGAGCGTATTGCCAGACATGAGCAAGTGGCAACACTGCGAGGCAGTGACCTTGAGCAAGTAAACATTTCGCCATTTAGAATTCAAGATGAAATTCACAGTATCCCAGCTGAGATGTTGCAGCAGTCAATGAGGAATCTCAACAGCAGTTTTCAAAAATGCATTCGTACAGGAGGACGCCATCTACAGGACGCAATTTAAAAAAAATGAAAATTCCATCATTGTTTCTTAAATGGCATGTTTTAAGGTTTCAATTATTATGAATAAAATATTTTCTTCCATCACTCTTGGTTTTATTGGATTGTTAAAAAGTTCCCGTTTTTTTGGGTCACCCTGTATGTGACTCAAGCATCCTGAGAGTAAGAACATATTCTGCACTTTATATTTGTAAAAGCTCTTTCTTGCTTCATAAATAGAGAAATGACTCAACAATATTTTGTCTCCCAAACCATCCTGCCATAAAATCATTTGATACATAATATATAACAACAATTGCAAAAGAAAAGAAAATGGATTTTGTAACACTAGAAAAGAGGTGTTCATATAAATGTCATATATTGAGGAATATTTTTCAATGTTAGAAGTGTGTGGTGATTGTCATGAAACCAGAGTCAAGGACCCGAAATCAAGTCTGGGATATATTTAGCTTTTGTACTTTATCATAATCATTTATATTTTATGTTTTGCTGCCAATTCAGTTGAGACGAAATGTGCTATGTCATTCTATAATGTACATTTGTCTGATTTGATGAGATTTTTAAATCTCGCTGAAGCATAACGCAACCACAACGAATAAGAACAAAGCTTTTGCGTATAAGATTTTTTTTAATAGTAAACTCTATTCAAATGAAGCTAGAACAAGTGTGGGAAAGAATTACATTAAGACTTTGGTAGACAAGACATAACAAATTCCTTAATGTCGTATGCGGCCTTTTGCTTGTCTTAACGAAACCGTTTAATCATATGAAAAGTGAATGCAGAAATATATGAGGTAGGTACTGAAAATTTCTGAAAATGTATAAGAATATATGGTGGGGTGTTGCTGAAAATTTTGGAAATGTATAAGAATATATTGGGGGTGCTGAAAATTTCGGAAAATGTATAAGAATATATGTTGGTGCTGAAAATTTGGGAAAATGCGTAAGAATATATGACGTAGGTGCTGAAAATTTCGGAAAATGTATAAGAATATATGGGGGGTGCTGAAAATTTTGGAAAATGCGTAAGAATATATGAGGTGGGTGCTGAAAATTTCGGAAATCTATAAGAATATATGGGGAGAGGTGAAAATTTCGGAAAATGCATAATAATATATGGGATGCAGAAAATTTCGGAAATGCAGAAGAATATAAGAGGGTGCTGAAAATTTCTGAAAATGCATAAGAATATATGGGGGTGCTGAAAATTTCGGCAAATGCGTAAGAATATATGAGGTGGGTGCTGAAAATTTCGGAAAATGTATAAGAATATAAGGTGGGTGCTGAAAATTTCGGAAAATGAATAAGAATATATGGGGGGTGCTGAAAATTTCGGAGAGAATACAAGCATATGAACTTGAAACTTAGAGACATATTCTTAAAAAGCCTCGCCAGTCGAGACTTTCATATGAACGTCATGCTGGGAGCCAAATCCCGGAATCGATCCTCCAGATCTACAAATCAACAATTCACCCTTGCATGGAGTATTGCTGCCATATATGGTCCGGAGCCCTTTCTGTTTGCCTCGGGGTTCTTGATAGTCTCCAGAGGCGGATATGCAATATAACTGGCCCTGATCTGGCATCTCGTCTACAGTTACTTTCTCACAGACGCACCGTCGCCTCTCTCTATCTGTTTTACAAATACTTTCATGGCAATTGCTCCGAGGAGCTGCATTCGCTGGTTCCCAGACGTCATGAGTTCAAGCCCCCTACGAGGCTGGCATCCCGCTCTCACTCTTTCACTGTCGAAACTATTAAATGTGGCCGTCTCTTCTACTCCAATAGCTTCATGTCTAGCACCTCTCGCCTGTGGAACTCCCTTCCCTATTCCAGTTTCCCTGAGAGCTATAATCTCCAATTATTCAAATGTAATGTCAATCGACATCTCCAATTGCCTTGATCTATCTACTACCCTTCTCCTCATCCTTTCCTCTATCACTCCTATCTGATCTTGCTCCAAATTTTCTGTAACCCTTTGCGTCCTAGTGGCTTCTCGCCTTGCTTGGGGTGAAACGCTTAAAAAAAAAAATCAGGACTATCTAATCTGTCAGCTGTATACAACCGCTTCCTAAGATCACTAGTTAAAAATGTTTTTCAACGAATAAAGTCTGGGGGTGTTAACAAAAACCATCTTTCTTTAAACATTGTGAACTGGCGCTAGACAATCGCAAACAAAGAAAGGTGCCAAATACTAGAAACCATAGCATTCAAGGATTACCAACAGCAACAACTAAAATGGATAGCATATACAACTCGAAGAGAATGACATAATCAAAACGTTCTACACTAATTCAAATAAAAGGTTCACAAGGAAAACCTCATCAATACTGGAAAGATCGATAACAACTACTGGACTCGATAAACCTATTTTCCTGAAAATTGTTCCAAAAGATAAGCAGAATACTAAGAAATAGAAAAAAAATCGCTAGAAACAAGAAAAATATTATAAACAACTATGTGATATCCGTCCTCCTGATGGCAGTGAGTGCTTGACGATCTCAAAGATGAATTGGAGATTTGAAGCATAGTTCTACAGAAGGATGCTGAGGATACCGTGGACCGAACATGTGAGCAACAACAAGGTTTTAGAGAAAATGGAAGCGAAAAGGAAACTTATACTTAACATCAGGAAGAGGCAGTTGAAGTTTCTGGGGGTATATAATGAGGAAGGAGGGCTTGGAAAATTCAATACTCACGGGACAGAGAGAGGGCAAGAGGGGCAGCGGAAAACAACGCATAACGTATTTAATGAGCTTGAGTAACTTTATGACGGAACAGGGTTTATGAGGATTAACAGAAAGACAAAGTTTATTTAAAGCTACAAGAGACAGGAAGGTGTGGAGAGCCATGGTCGCCTACGCCCTGAGGGGACACGGCACATAAAGATAGTAAACCATTTTTGTGCAAACATTCAACTCTTTTATCATCTCACAATTCTTCATACTCGCCATTTCCAATGCAACAAACTGATCACGTTCTGTTTGAGCCGGCATATTTAATTAAAGTTCAACCATGTTAGGATGGTTTATGTAAAAAGTGAAATGACTTTGACGAATATTATGTCTAAATTGATTTTTAAATGTGTATAAATAAATGCGAAAATCAGGCACGGTGGAGTAATGGATAGCGGCTTGGATTGAGGAATCGGAGAGCCGAGTTCGAATTCCAGTCGAATCCATTACATTCACTTACGTGCTAATAACCTTGGGAAAGGTATGAATCCTCTTCGTCTCCCTCCAGCTATGGGTAAATAGCAGGAAAGACCTTGGATAGCCTTGGATGGCAACTGATCTAGGAGAAGGAAAATTCTGAATTCAAAACCTGCGGAGGGTCGTTTGGGGACCTTGTGGCACGTAGTGCACCAGGTCTCTGTAATCGGCCTTTCAAAAAGTGTGGATGGTCCTGCACGAAACCTTCACCACTATAACCAAATCTCATGTGCTATATATGCGGGTTGGGGACCGCTTGTGAATTCCAAATTCCCATGAAACCCCAATATTGGAGCCGGTTCAACCCACCTCGGGTGAATGCCGTTACGAGAAGAGAATATCAGTGTTTCACACTTTTCCAATTTTACTCCGAGAGGCCGTAGCCGAACATAGCTTAACATTTTGGAATCAACCGGCTCCGTGGGCTAATTAAAAACATTCCGGACCGGATCCGCAATCCTGAAATTTTGGATTCCCAAATTTTCATTACTGCGATTGTTTTCGGCGATATTTTTACGTGATTTTTTGTGATAAATGTTTTTTGTAGGATAACAATTTTTATTACTTGGAAATAAATCTGAAAATAATTGAAATTAATTGCGAAATCCAGCAAAAATCACCCAGATAATAGAAATAATTGTTTGTACGGAAAGTAAGGACCTACGTACATCAAATTGTCTTTAAATTAATTAGAAGAATTATCGTTGCACTTTTAAAAGGTAAGCTCAAATATTAATGCAATACTTAAATGCAGCGATCAGTTTTGAGTTCTTCTGTAGTTTATTGTTGCCTATCGCATACGACAGCATTATGCCTCGCAAGAAGAATTCTCCGTCAACAGAGGACCAGATTGCAATCAAATGAGACAAGGCTGTAGTGAAGAAAAGAAAGACCTGTGCAAAAGAAAACCCAGGTCAAACAGGCAGCCAGGAGAGCTTCCAATGTTGGGAATATGCAAAGCCTTAGGGACTCTCAAACTCCTGAACAAGCCGAGGACCCAATCAAAAGCCCTCTGCAGGAGCTAGCTTAATTGCCGACAGATAGGGTGACTTTTAAGCTAGTAATAGATCATTCATTATGTCTAAATAAAGGGTAAATATTTCTGGAGTGATGAAAACTTCGGAAAGAGAAAAAATGGACACGAGTATATGAGGGGGTGCTGAAAAGTGACGAAAGAGCACAAGGAAAATAGAAAATTTCCGGAAAGGTTACTCGCAAATACAAGGGGCACTGAAAAGGGTCCGAAAAAAGACAACATATACGAGGGGTTCTAAAACATCTGATGCTAATATTTTGGAAAGCGAATCGAGTCGAGAGATTTTCAGCAGCCATATTCGTATATGAATGCCGATCCACCGAGAACTATGCAAATACAACGGCTTTGACCATGCTATTTCGAATTCATCATTTTTAAATGTCTTATTTGATGATCAGTTAAGGCATAACTATGATTTTTTGTTGTTGTGAAATAAAATTCCTTTGCTGATGATCCTGCCGGATAACCAGTGAAAAATGACATATATATATATATATATATATATATATATATATATATATATATATATATATATAATTTTAAAAAGTTTTCTACTCACTTTCGTTTGTTAGGCATTAAACTGTATCACCTCAGGTCCATGAACTTGTCTGACTTTTCCGCTAACCTGATATATATTTATGAGCACTCCTACACAAAAAAAACAAAAAAAAAACAATAACATTTCTGCTCTTGTATAAAAATATTTGTTACAAAATAGAATCATTACATTTGCTTTGATAAAAAACATTTAGAGGACGAAACGCCTCGCTAAGGTCAATTTTCCTTTTGTTTTCATATATATATATATATATAATATATATATATATATATATATATATATATATATATATATAATATATATATGTGTGTGTGTGTGTGTGTGTGTGTGTCTGTGTGTGTGGATTCAATGATTCATATGTTTGTGTGCATGTATGTGAATGTGTTCGAGAGAAAACACATAGATATTTGTTTTCTATGACTGAAAATAGCTGCAATGTATTCACTCTTACACATGCATATACATCCATATTTAATACGCAATACATATACCCTTACGCACACTCATACACACACATATTTACATACTGCATTCACTCTTGCGCCCGCATATACAAACAAAGCCATAATTACATACAAATGTATAAGGCTTATTCATGCGTGCACATATTTGCCTTTGTACTTAGAGTGATTTTCTTCAGTATTTTCATATAATTATACACTGAATATACTTAACTTGCAAATTAATTTGCAATACCAGTTCCGCATTCATTTTTCTTATATAATTGAGTGAGTCACGCACTCTAACCCACATTTGAAATTTACAACATTTGGGGGGTAGGGTATTATTATCATTGATGCATTAGTTCGTCATATCCTATAAAGCAAGCACAAATTTAAGTATATTTTTGCCCTTTTAATTGATATGTACTCTTGAAAAAACGGCTCACCCACTGTAAAAAATATTTGATGTCAAAGAACGGATCAAACTTCTTGTAAGATCAGCGACAATCTGGTACATTGGGGTAGATGGAGTACCAATATGGGACTACGTATGCAGTCAGTGCGGTGATGAAACGGCATTGCTGAACAGAGAGTTTCCTAGACTAAAGTCAACGGTCGGTGCGGACTGTAGACTAGGCACCCATATGGGCTACGTATGCAGTCACAGCAATTGCGCAACGACATTGCTGTACAGAGACGGTCAGCACGGAGGATAGACTGGGAACACATACGGTCTACGTAGGCTGTCAATGCCGTGGTAAAACAGTATTGCTGGACAGAGGAGATCATCACGGAGAATAGACAGGGCACTCATAAGGGCTACCTATGCAGTCAGAACGGTGAAAAAAACGTCATTGCTGGACAGAGGGTGCCAGCACGGAGGGTAAACAGGGCACCCATATAAGTTACATGTGCAGTCAAAACGATGATGAAACAGCATTGTTGGACAGCGAGTTTCGTAGACTGAAGTCAACGGTCAACGGTCAACATGGAGGATAGCATCCATATGTGCTATGTATGCATTAATTGAGATGATGAAACCTCATTGCTGGACGGAGTCTGCCAGCACAGACGATAGACTGGTTAAACACATGGGCTACGTATGCAGTCATTACTGTGATGAAAAGGCATTACTTGACAGAGACCGTTAGCACGGAGGATAGAGAGAGTGCACGTATGGGCTACGTATGCAGTCATTGAGATGATGAAACGTCATTACTGGACGGAGATGGCCAGCACGGAGGATATACCGGGCACTTACATGTGCTACGTATAAAGTCAGTTCAGTGGTGAAACGGTATTGCTGGACAGAGACGGTCAACAGGGAGGAGAAACTTGGCACCAATATGGGCTAAACATGCAGTCTAAGATTATGAAACGGCATTATTGGACAGAGAACTGTCAGCACAGAGGATAGATTGTCCAGCCATATGGGCTACGTATATGTTGTCAGTGCGGTATTGAAACGACATTGCTGTACAGAAAATCTTCTAAAGTAAAGTCAACGGTCAGCACTGAAGATAAACTGCACCCCCATATGTGCTATGTATTCAGTCAGTGCGGTGATAAAACAGCATTGCCAGACAGAGACGCTAAGCACAGAGGATAGATTGGGAACGCATATGGGCTACGTATGTAGTCATTGTGGTGATGAGATGACATTGCTGGATAGAGAGCTTCCTAGATTGAAGTCAACGGTCGACACAGAGGATAGACTTGGCACCCATATAGGCCATGCATTCAGTCAGTGCGGTGATGAAACGGCATTGCTGGACAGAAATCTTGACCTGAAGAGGAATGGACTCCGCTAGCTCTGATGGCTTAAGTCAATTTCGCGTGAGTATCTCTTTGGCTTTCAACCCAGATAATTAGATGGAAGTAGTCAGCTGCTCTGTTGCGCAGCGACCATACATCTACACCCCGTCATGGGACTGAAGATGATGACAATAATGATAAATATATTGACATATATTTTAACGTTTATGACTTGGCCACTGTAGCACATTTGTCAAAATTACTGTCATGCCAATTATCTGGCATTTTCAAAAGAAAACAAATACGTACAAATATTCACCATTGCTTTGAATATTGCTGTCATATCCATACTGCTGTACTCTTATATATTTAGAGATTCTTGATAAAATACAAAGAAGTATCCACAATATTATTGGTCCTGGCCTGACATCTCGGCCCCAGTCACTTTCCAACCGTTGTCATGTCGCTTCCTTGTTCCTTTTCTATAAATTCTTTTTATGGCAAATATTCCGATTAACTTTCCGCTATGAAATTTATGAATTTAAGCACAATACTAGATTGGCTGCTAGGTGTCAGCATTTTCAGTTGAAATGACTAGATATAAGTAATTTCTATGCTAAAGTTTTTCTTCTGCCACTTTTCGTTTGTAGAACTCTCTTCCTGCTTCTCAGTCAAGTTTCATTTTCAAAAGTTTAAATGCAATGTCAATTGTCATCTTCTATCTTCTTAATTCTTGCACTTTTAATATCCTCTCTCCTGCTTTTTTCTCATATTCTCTAACACTCAGTAATTCCTTGCATCCTAGTGGCTTTATTGCCTTCATTGGGTTGAAATGACTGAAAAAATATATATAAAAGGATTTATAAAAAAAACACACAAATAATTATTTCTGGAGATAGGATAATGAAAGAACAATAATTAAGAAAACAGAAGATAACCTTTGAGATTGCATTAGAGATTTTGAAGATCAAAATTTAAATGCAATGTTAATCATTATCAATAGTCTGTAGGTTGCACATGACGGGGAAGTATCGGGGAACCTTTCCTCAGACAATACCTCTCTTTTAGGAGCGGGGCTAGGTTTATTTCGCGGCGGCTGAGGTGTCCCCAAAATATCAAGTACCAAAGGAGCTTGTGAGTTTTTTCCCGTGTTATTGCCATTAAACAGACTTTAACTCTCGACCTTTTGTCATATTCAGTAGCGACGTGGGCGCGCTGTAAAAGACCTTATCATGCAGAGAAACCCACAAGCGTTTCGTATGATTTGGGAGCCTACTGTTGTATTTTCCTAGATAATACTCTCCATAATTACCATAACAACGAAACAAAACCGTCTTTGCCTACCTTTATAAAATATCTGCGAGTATCAAACTCAAATATGTTATATTGCAAGTCGTCGCTCGATATTGATTTAGATTGTTGTTCGAAGCTCACTTTTGGGGGCCAAATGGACACGTACTCAACTATTCTTGAGGAAAATGTACGTTTTTTTTTATCGTTGCAGGTCAAATGAGGTAAAAAATATCTTGGGTGATTTTTTAAAGGATAATTACACCTATTTCTTTTTTCGTTTCTTCTATCGATGGCATTGGAATTCGGTGACACTTTTCATTTACAAGGTGATTACCTCACTTGCCTAAGTCTTGATTTATCCAGATAGAGAACAACTGTGTTAAAGATCGTTATAGAGTAAGACTTTTTAAATGTCTAGTTTTAAAGGTTTCTCTCCTGTGCAACCACGTATAATTATATCGTAACCGAAGGCAAAGAAAATCTGCTTTCGTATACCAGTTTTGTGCCAGTATTTTTTTTAACGTTCATCCAATACAAAGCCCAAGAGCCACTCAAGGTAGAGGGTTACTGTGTGGGGTTGTATTAACGTAAGAAAGGTCATTTCCTGATCAGAGGCCTTGCTACCGGATGTAGTCTGTCGTCATACCCAGGACTTTTTTTAAAAGAAGACAAAGAGTGGTGACGATATTTTCTACAACACAGGGAATTCCCCAAAACGAAATAAAGAATTGAGTTAATTTACAAATAAATGTGATTTAAATATCTTATTTGTCGATTGAATTGTTTTCTCATGATTCTCTCGCTACCGTTAATTGTCATCATAGACTGCATTGCCCAGTTTCAAAGCGTCTCTTCACCATTGGCTGTTATTATATGATCTTTATCCCAGACTCTGATATAGTGTTTTGCCCATTGCAACTATCTAAAAGATAATAAAGTGTGCTAAAGTGTGGACCGATTTTAAATGTGAATTAAGTTTAAGCGCCTAATAATATTTTTCTTTTTCTTTCAAATTTAACAACTTACGTCTTTGTCAATTTCAACCATAGAAAGATTAACAATCAAACAACGTGTTGAAGTAATCGAAGCCTATTACAAAAATGGACGTTCAAACAGAAATGCAATAAGTTCCCAGGTGGCATCATCTCTCGAAACAGGGAAACCAGTTGGCCACCACGATCGTGCGACTTGACTCCTTTAGATTTCTTCCTTTGGGTTCATCTCAAGAGTAAGGTCTATGCCAACAAGCCAACAACAATTCAACAGCTGAAGGATCAGGTAAGGGATATTAGTGAGATCGGTGAGCAACTATGCAGAGACGTCATCAAAAATGTTGACCATCGAGTGGAGGTGTGCCACCGAAGCCTTGGCAGACATTTGGGTGATATTATTTTTAACACAGAATTGCCATGACTTAAATAACATGATCCAATAGAGAAATAAATAAATTTTCACTAATAACACTGATTTATTTACTGCTGATTTTGATCCGTCTTAATGAAGCACTCTTTATATACCATCTTGACTTGAAGTTAATTTTAAATGAAGTGGCGATAATATGAAGAAAACTTTAATTCACATTTATTGCTTAATATTTATTTACTATATTTATTCTTATCATAACTTACAGTATTTTAAAGGGAATAAAATATTGTCTGACGCCAATAGAGATACATAGACTAACAAAATCAAACAACACTTTGGTAGTTTATATTAATGTTTGAAGCAAGGAGAAATCAAAGAAATACGCAGACGTAAGAGTTTACACAACCAGTGTGTTGTCTAATCTCGTTTATGGGGCCAACTCTGCCATCTCCACTTCCTCGAACGCTTTCATGAGCGTTAATCCTTCATTACTCGAAATATGAACTGGAGTGACTTCCACACAAACACAGAAGTTCTCCACCCACCGTTGCAAGCATAGAAGCTATGCTGTAAAAGCTCGCATGAGATAGGTAGGCCATGTGGTGAGAATAGTAGGTCCTTCAAAACACTTCCTCTTTAATTACAGTGGTCTCTGACGGTCGAAGCAGAGGACCGTCACGGCATAGCAAGAAAACTTACAAAAACATGTAAGTATACAGAAGGCGATTATCTCCCTTTGCTAGAGATAAATCACGGGGGTCAGGTGACGGCCGCTTAATGAGGTCACTCTATGAAGTGACGACAGCGACAAGCAAATTCAGTTTGTTTACAGCAGCCACCACGTGAGACTGCTTTCTTCTTTCTGAGGCTAAATCAACCTCTCCAGTAGTTTACAAGTTCAAGGTGACGTTTCCCTTTGGGGATATATCTTTCCCAGATATAACTCCATCTCGCAGTCCTCAATTCGGAAAAAAATCCAAGATTCGGTGTTTCTCGTTCGTAAAATATGTCCTCGCCTGGGACACAGAGAAATCTGCATCTTTTTAATCTGGAATCCTAAATATGGTTTTTCGAAACACAGGAATATTTCCACGTTATGGCACTTCATTTTTGTTTCTCCTTACAATATGTTGTGCTGGGTAGATATATATGACATGCATTTTTCTCCGCGTGGGACACTTATACATATGTGAATATAGTTTTTTGTATGCCTTGGTTGTATAAAAGTCTCTCTGAGAACAAAACATGTTTGTCATTCCTTTTCCATTTAGCCATTTCATTCCGGTGTATATACGATGGATATAATAATGCCCATAATGGGGAAAATCGAAATGGGAGAATAAATCTTTCTTCGATAGTAGCCTTACGTTATAACCCTAATTTCTTGAGGAATCGACTAATGCCTATGTAACAAAGACTACTGAAAAGACATAAGTTCTCGGATAACCACCCTATCTAATGAAACCCACAGAGCTTGAGAAGAAGTAATTTAGTAAAACCGGAGTTCCCTCGGATTGTTATATTTCTCCTGTAGCCGATCTGGAAAACAGGCCTTTCCTACGTATCCTGCTGGTCATAAGCGGGTAAACACTAAGTGTGGAAATCACTCCTAAATTCTCGGAATCTAATCTCTGGTATGTGTACGTGCGAATGAAATTTATATTCGCACACGTCACTCATTGAGTATGAATATAAATACGCATATATGATAGACAGTTAACACCAAATGATACGAGACCTGTCATGTTTGTGTGAATGCGTATTTTTTTGCGGTGCAAGAATGATTTCTTTAGCGATAATACCGCTTCTCTCTCTCCTCCACTATCTATCTATCTATCTATCTATCTATCTATCTGAGTTTTGTCAACATTCGTTGGCGATGAGCTCCAGATGTGGAAGATCGCATTTCCAGTCACCGGCGTCCGCAGACCGCAGACAGTTTTCTGCACAAATCGTTGACGCTCGACTCATTCTTTGACCCCCAACAAAATCTTTGTAGCGTCCCCAGACGCCCTGTCAGAATCGAAGAACAAAGAGGCAAAAAGATGGTGATGGCAGAGGAGAACGGATTAGGGGTTGGGAGTCAAGCGACGAACCCAGAGACGAAGAAAGGAGTGAATTCAAATGTTGAACAATTTTTCAGTATTTTTTTTTTTTTTTTTTTTTTTTTTAGATTTTTGGCTAAACATTTAGGTGTGGCTTTTCAGCATGGTCAGTAAAGCATGGCTCGTTCGCTTACCTTTTTTAATTTTGACTTTCTTCAATACTTCTTTTAGTATTCTGTTTCTTTTATAATTTCTTTTTCTTTCTCACTTTCTTTCTTTCTTTCTTTCTTTCTTTCTTTCTTTATTCAATCATTCCTTCATGTTTTACACGACTTCTTTCATTTTCATTTGATCTTCCGGAATTCTCCTTTAAGTTTATATCTTTTGATTTTCATTTCGTTTTTCCCTTTTCCTTATTCATTCATTTTTTTTTTTTTTACTTAATTCATTAGTTTCCTTCTTTGATTTTTTATTTGTTCATTTCTTTCTTTCTTTGTTTTTTTTTCTTTTTTGTAGCTTCCATTTATTTATTTATTTGTTTCTTCTTTCATTTTATTTCATTTCTTTTCTTTCTTGCTTGCTTCGTTTCTTCTATCTCTTTCTTCTATTTCTTTCTTTCTTTCTTTCTTTCTTTCTTTCTTTGTCTCATCTCTTTCTTTGTCTCATCTCTTTCTTTCTTTCTTTCTTTGTGTCTTCTATTTAGTCATCCTTTTTTCTCCGGCCCTTCTATAAGTTTCTTACATTTCTTTCTATCTGTCATTCTTTCTTCTTTGTCTCTTCTATTCCTTTCTTTCTTGCTTCATCTCTTCTTTCGTTCTTCTATCGCTTTCTTTCTTTCTTTCTTTCTTTCTTTCTTTCTTTCTTTCTTTCTTTCTTCTATTAATGTATTTCTTTCTTTCACTGATTTCTTTCTTTCTCCGTCTCTTCTATTTCTTTCTTTCTTTCTTTCTTTCTTTCTTTCTTTCTTTCTTTCTTTCTTTCATCTATTAATGTATTTCTTTCTTTTATCTATTAATGTATTTCTTTCTTTCACTGATTTCTTTCTTTCTCCGTCACTTCTATTTCTTTCTTTTTCTTTCTTTCTTTCTTTCTTTCTTTCTTTCTTTCTTTCTTTTATTTAATTCTTTTTCTTTCTGTTAACATTTCAAAAGTTCAAAATTTGCGATCTTTGCTTTGCTTGCATTTGTGATCAAACCAGACACGTAAAAAAATATTTACTTCTCTGAATACGGTGATTTGTACAATATACGTCTTATGTTTAATGAATGTACAGGGCATTTTTCTTTTTAATCTGAAAGCGTGCACAGACGAATAAGATTAAATGTAGTTTGATACCTATATCACCTTGACGTAAAAGTCAGTTTCAAGCATAATACCTAAACTAAGAGAGGATATATCTATCACAAGTATAATTCAAATATTTAAATTTAAATTCAAATTTATTATTCAAATTATATTTGTTATATTTTAAATGATTCCCGTCAGAAATTGAAGAAAGTTGAAATTCAAAACGCCCATAACTCGTATGAAGGGCCGGAGCAAGGGTCCCGTAGTGCCTCCATCGATCTATAATATCCCCCGAATCTATGATACAGGACCCCCACTCTACTACATCGGAAGTTTCATAAGGTAGTATTCATATAGAATACAAATTTTATTGTAACCTAATTATGTACAATAATTGATCATATGGAATATAGGCGAACAATTCAACTAGAAAAATTGAAAATAAATAAAATGTATTTAAATACAAATTAGAGACATGTCATAATAATAAATCATTCTATCTTAAGTAAATAAAAAATATTTTGCGGTTATTTTTACACATCAACTAATTTTTTGTCGTGCTAAAAAGTTGAATAATTTTAACACATTCAACATTATAGATAAAAAAAAAATAGTGAATTTTACATGGTGCTTTTTCGAGACTTAGCAAGAAGGAGGAGGAGGAGGGGGAGGGGAGGAATAATATTAGGTTGGTGCAAAAATAATGTCGTTTTCTCACATAGTAACATATGTGAGAAAACGACATTATTTTTGCACCAACCTAATAATAATAATAATAATAATAATAAATGGCAGTCCCTGCTGACTGCAATGTATCTTTGAAGATATTCAAAAAGCTGTCAAAATACAAGGACCTTGAAATAGAAATCTCGAAAATGTGGCATATGGGAACATCAACAATCCTTGTTGTAGTTGGAGCCCTAGGACTGGTTGGAAAAGATTGCAGTAGACTAATTGCAGGGATTCCTGGAAGCCCATGCTTCAAGGAGATACAAAAAATTGTTCTGACAAGTACAGCCCACACTTTACGAAGGGCTTTATCTATGTAATTTTTATTTTATTTTATTTTATTTTTTTTATTTTTTTTTGTCAGTGAAAAGTGTCATGATGCCATTTCTAACCTTAGGTCCCTGGGTGGGACCCGGAAAGAAATGTGTAAACGCCAGAAAGCAAAGAAAATAAAAATAATTATAATAATAATAATAATAATAATAATAATAATAATAATAATAATAATAATAATAAGAAGAAGAAGAAGAAGAAGAAGAAGAAGAAGAAAGATAATGATTATGATTTTCTCCGGCAAATGCATTTCCGACTCGATCAGCCTTTCAAGAAACGTACTGCGATGGCCAAATACCAGAATATAGATCTGTGAAATGGGTCGGACAGAGAACCTTTTTCTTTTTTTTTTAGATCGTTCATTAGACATCGGAAATGAGCTCTGTTTTGGACGCAAACACTCGTGCATATGAAAAGACTGACCAAATTCTCTCTGCCAACGTACAACACATTTCGTCCCAGTAATATTTCATATCTTTGAAAGAAATGTTTTTATCTCAGTTAACTCAGCAAATAAAGGATTGTTGGCGCTTGTCATATTGTTATATACATCATGTTGAAATTCTTATTCCTGGAGAAGTATGTGACATGGTTACATATGCGTTTCACAAAGTTTTTGTCTACATTTACTTACTGGGCCACACCTATAGCACAAGATGCTACTTTTTGAACATTGTTTAGCAACGTATATGTCTATTTGCTCGTGTGTGAGTAGGTTTGTACATGATTGCTTTTAAGTTGACTAAATTGTATTTCAGGAAAATATTTGTTCTGCATAGACAGACATTTCTTATTTAAAACAAGGAGACGTTATTTCTCGAAAGACGCCAATTTCCACTTGTTTTGCTAATTGTAACTAGTTCGTCTTACCTCTCTCTTTATATATATATATATATATATATATATATTTGAAAAAGAAGAGGTTGAAAAGTTCTCGTCTCGACCCCGCTTATCAAATAGCAAAACATGAGAATTTTTAAAAATCATTTGTTGGCTTTTCTTCAATACCCCCTGACCAATCCATTGCTAATATTCCCTTACGAGTGGGCCGAGTGATTTCTGGAGGGTGATGCTATAAAATCTGGAGTTGGGATTCTGAACGTAACACCACTCAGCTAAGTAACAAGCTTTATATTTGTATTAATTCTCTCTCTCCCTCCCTCTGCCTCTTTATGCCTTTCTTTCACTCTCTCTCTCTCTCTCTCTCTCTCTATCTATCTATCTATCTATCTATCTATATGTAAAGATATGCAAAAAGTCTTATGTAAAATAAGTTCAGGTTTCGATGCTTGATAGATCTATTGAATTCATTAGATTTTAAATGTTTTTCTTTTGTTTTTTTTTTTTAACAACGAACATGTTTGAAATTCCTTGGGAATCTGATTAGCGCTCCTTATACAGCGTATTTAAATATGATATGTGCTAACGGATAAACTTGCTGGCGTTAAACACCTGAAGCAATGGTCCTTCCACGTTCCACTAGCTCGTAATGGACGATATTTTCATATTCTACCAGACATAAGGACTTTTGTAGATATCATCCTGGTTTCTCGTTTTGTGATAACCACTATTTCTGCGAAGCCTGAAGTCAGTCAAAAGATAAGTCTTTTGAACTTTTCGTTATCTTGGTTACTGTTGCTCTGTTTTTGGTATTGAGCACTTTCTTTGCAAGTATCTAATCGCCTTCAAATGGATTAAATTTGAGTAATTTACGTATTTTTGTTGGGCGTATTAGATTTCTGATATATATATATATATATATATATATATATATATATATATATATATATAGTGGTGGGAAACAAATATTCGTACAAATACACATGGCTGAAAAAGTATTTGTACCATAAAACAAAAGAAATACATAATCTTCATTTAATACTTTAGCCATTATTCACTTCTACAGCAACCAACCTCTTCTTGTAGTTCTCAATTAATGATTTGCAAATTTTAATTGATATTTTGTTCCATTCTTCTTCGCATATGGTCTTCAGATCTGGGATGTTTTGTTGGAGCTCTCGATTGGATTTGAATTTTCAAATAACGCCACAGATTCTCGATTGGCTTTAAATCTGAGGGCTGTCTTCGCCATTTCAGGATATTTACATTATTTTCATCAATCCATTTATTTCTTTGTAGATTTTGTAGTGTGCTTAGGATCGTTATTTTGTTGGAAGACCCAATCTGGAGGAAGTTCAAGATTTTCAACCGAAATCATTAAATTTACTTCCAAAATATTTTGATATGCTGCGGCATTCATTCTACATCTATTATTGATATGTTGCCAGTAACTTTTGCAGAAAAACATCCCCAAACCATGATGCTGCCATGATCAAATTTCACTGTTGGAACTGTGTTTTTTCGTTTGAAGGCATCGCCATTTTCCCTCCATACATAATTTCTAGAATTACGTACAAAAAACACAATTTGGGTTTTGTCTGTTCATAATACATTTTCCCAGTACGATTTCTCCTTATCCTTATGATTATGAACAAATTTCAAGCTGGCATCTCTGTGTCTTTTCAATAGCAGTAGAGTTTTCCGACGGAAGCATGTCTTTAGATAGTTCCTAAGAATTTCCTTGCTAATTGTCGATTTAGTGACACAGATTCCTGATGAAGGCAAATCATCCTGCAACTCTTAACGAGTAACTATTGGATTTTGTTTCATTTGACGGATTTGATCTTCCGTGAAGCATCTGTTCTTCTTTGGTTTTCAACAGTTTTGATTTGTTATACCTTGAAATGAATAAATAAATGATAATAAATGGAATATTCAGGTTGTCTGAGATTTTCCTGTAACTTTTACTTTCTTTCCAGAGCTTAACAATCAGTTCTTTTTGCGAATTTGTCAATTTTTTATTTCTTGCCATGATGATAACCTTCTTGCACGAATATCAGTTACAGAATGTTCTGTTTGTATTTTTCAGGCTAAAAATAACTACTGATAACATTATTAGAACCATTCCAGAATATTCCACTTGAATAATCTAGATTAAAGCAATTTAAAAGTTTTAAAATTTGAAATTTGCATTGTACGAATACTTTTTTCATTCATTAAAATGGATAAATGGGATTTATTTC
The DNA here is from genome assembly GCA_963932145.1 of Acanthosepion lycidas. Taxonomy (NCBI): domain Eukaryota; kingdom Metazoa; phylum Mollusca; class Cephalopoda; order Sepiida; family Sepiidae; genus Acanthosepion; species Acanthosepion lycidas. The sequence goes on along the minus strand of OZ010593.1, from coordinate 72,960,541 downwards.
TATTAAATCAAACATTTTCTTTTTTTTTTTTTTTTCTATGCCTATTTAGTTATTATACATCTCTGTACAGTTAATTATATGAAAAGTATGTTTATTCATTAGTTGGAAATACAATAAATTAAAAAATTGCATGTGTACGAATATTTGTTTCCCCCCACACGACTATATATATTAGTGAATATAGATGATATCCAACGTCGATATCACGACTCGGAGATTCATGTGGTCGTGTAAGGTATTGAATATATTCTGACCGTTATAAGATTGTGTGTTAAGAATTGTTTAATTAATTATTGTTGCCTAAAATATTATAATTAATTATAATATATATATATATATATATATATATATATATATAATTATATATATATATAATTATTTATTTAAAAATATGATTCCAACTCGCTACATAAGAGGTCTCATGTTTCAAAACAAGAGCCGAAAACTTCAAAATAATATTTGAATTAACTTGAGTTAAAGTAGGCTCTGTTCCATCTTCAAGCGAAATTTTTTTGGGAATGACTTATTTCTGAAATTTACAGTAAATTTCAGCGAAATTTTTTTGGGAATGACTTATTTCTGAAATTTACAGTAAATTTCAGAAATAAGTCATTCCCAAAAAAATTTCGCTTGAAGATGGAACAGAGCCTACTTTAACTCAAGTTAATTCAAATATTATTTTGAAGTTTTCGGCTCTTGTTTTGAAACATGAGACCTCTTATGTAGCGAGTTGGAATCATATTTTTAAATAAATAATTATATTTATGCTCTACTTTCGTATCGAGCACTATTTTTTAAAAATAATAACAAAAATACTAAGGAACTTTGGATTATTTACCAAACCAGTTTCTTTCCTATTTTCTACAATATTTTCACACATAATTATATATATATATATATATATATATATATATATATATATATATATATATATATATATATATATACAATACAAACGTAGGGCCTGATCACTCCTGTTGGAGTAAAATCACTCTGGTTGACTAAGTTTTCTTAGGGTTAGCCGTACTCTCATCATTTAGCCAATTGCGGATTGATGCGACTGTTTAACCCATAGTTGGGTTTTTGTATTCATAGTTCTCTTTCTCCTAGATCGGTTACCATCAAAAGCTACAGGACCCAGTCGATGCTGCTATTTAGCCATATATATATATATATATATATATATATATATTTCTAAAGAAGTAACGGATTTTTAGTTTATTAATCCGACAGATTTTAAAACATTAAATGTTATTTTTTTAGTCGATACTTATATTTGTGTAGACGCTCTGTTTATTTATTAAACAGTATATTTATTTATTTTCGTCAACCGGCCTGAACATTCGAGAAATCTTATTAAAGAAAAACATGCTTTCTCTGACAAGATTCGAACTTGCGTACACCCCATGGGCCAAGGGAAACGTCGTTAGATCCGACGTACAATATTGTGGAATAAATTTTATTTACACAGTTGAATTTTACAACTTACGCATGTTTTGTTCTGTTTTAAATTTTTTTCTTTCTGTTATTTTTAATTATTTTATAAACGTTTGAAGTTTTTTTTCTTAAAATAAAATAGAATGTGTGTTGTATTCATTATATATCGTGAAATACGGTATTAAGATTGTGAGACGCCATTTAGCTTTTCTCGTATGTTTTTTTTCCTTCCGTTTCCTGTTGAAACAAATTCAGGACACTTGAGTTACAGATAGGTCAACTGCCATACTCTCCCTGTAAGATTTAAGGTAGGGTCCTTTGGTGAGAAATATTGAAAGGCAAAGAGTCCAATTAAGTTATTTCAATTACCTCAGGCATGTTTATTTAGTACTTATTCCAAAATATATTAGTCTGTTCGGAAATTATTTACGTATTTCACTGCTATGAATTACGGGTCAACTAACCAAACGTAACCAAGGTTGAATGGTAGGAAACTGTTTCTAGAATTATTTTATCATATTTTCTGTCCGACAGTGTGTCGTTTATAGGGTATTTCAGAGTTTAATTGGTAAAACTTCAAAAGAAAGAATAGTCAACATAAACTTTCGCTCGAGAACATAGCAGAACGCTCCACCATCTAAAGCAATCTTTTAACCTTGAATGTCAAGCTTTCATTTTTATGATGAAATATGGGTTTCGCGTGCCGACAGAAAACAAAAAAGACAGTGGTTATCACAAAACGAGAAACCAGGAAGATATCTACAAAATTTCTTGCTTCATTTATTGTAGAATATGAAAATGTCGTCCATTACGATTTATTGGAACATGGAAGGACCATTGCTTCAGGTGTTTAACGGCAGCAACTTCATAGGGTAAACGAAGCATTATATCGAAAGTGTCTTGCCTTGTAAACAGAAAAAAGGTTTATTCTCCTGTATGACAATCCTATGGCACACTCGGTAACACAATCCCTCAAGAAAAGAAAATCGTTTGGATGGGAACTCTTTGCACATCCTCTATACTCAGCAAATGTAGTACCTTGAGATTTTCATTTGTTTCTGTCGCTACAAGATTTTATAAGTAGCAGAACATTCAGGAACAAAGTTGAAAACAATCTTTAAATTTTTTTATGGAAGCAACTCAAATTTCTGTGAACATTTTGCTCGTAGTTGGGTTGCAGCCGTTGAAAATGAAGGTGATTACGTTTTTGATAAAATAATATTTATATAAATTCAATTTACATTTTAACTTTCAGTCCGTCTGAAGCTATTATGTAACTCACATAAACCTCAATAACTCAAAAAGTTCTGAACCAATGTTTGCCAAATTTAAACTATTCCATTTCAACCCTTCGTAAAATCTCTCATTTTTAAATGTTATATTTTGAGATATTTGAAATTTAGGAAAATGGACTGACCGAAGGTATTGTGCTGATTTAACTAATATGGCCTCCGAAATCTAATAAAAACTATTTTCCCAAAATATAATATCTGTTGAAATATGGGTAAAGGGAAGAATCTAACAAATGCTGAAAAACAGAAAATGACAAAGTTTTTGAGTGAGAGGAATGTTCACACTGGCGATATCAAAGGAGCTTTGCAGAGATCATCGAATGATAAAGAGAGATGTTGAAAATATAATTAATTTGAAAACTAGAAGCAAAGGAAAAGGTTTAAACAACTTGTCTCCTTGAGGGGGACGTAAAGCGAGTTCTCGTGAAACAGACACTTTTGACCAGTAGTCAGGTCTTTGAAAAGGCTGAAATTGAGGGATTCAAAAAGAACAAAAGATTTAGAATACTTCGCAAATTGGGTTTCTGTCAAGAAATTTGATAGGCAAACTCCTCACAGTAAAGTAAATATTTTCAAGAATCAAAACTGAGAGAAGAAATACATAAAAATTGACTTTTCTAAAGTAATTTACACAGAAGAATGTCGTTTTACTTTCGATGCACCTGATGGATGGGAAAATGGATGGATTTTATCTGATGCAGATGTGCCTGTATTTAAATGAAGACAAAACGAAAGTAGCAGTATGATGATATGGACTGGACTTTTCGACTAAACCATTATTGGACCATTCATTTCTTCTCCATGACAGAGTTAACCGTGCAAATCATTGCGATTTCATGGAAAAGACCTTCTTTGAATCGCAGCATCGCAGTTTCAAAGTGAAGTGTGTACATATGCACGACGAGGCTCTTTCTCATGTATCTAAGGTTACTATTGATTCTGTTTTTTTTTTGTTTTTTAGCATAAAAGGTTTACAGGAGAAAAGATAATGGAATGATCTCTGTCACGTCTTGATTGAATCCGATCGAAAATCTATGTTCAATTGTGACGATTATGACAGCAAAGTATAAACAGTATGGCAGCAAAGCAAGCGTACGGGAAACAAATAGATGACCATATTGGAAATTGAACCTTCTGAAGTCAAAAAATTTAACAAAATCACTGGATAATAAATTGCTGACTGTTATTGAGAAGAAAAGGTCACTATATTAAGATCTAAATGTTTCAAAGACTTATATATGTTTGTTATTTGTTCTGTTATAAGTGTTCATCAATTGTTGACGATTTATTATCTTGTTGTTGATTTTGCCTAACAACTTCAAAATGTAGTTTGTAGATTTTTTTTTTAATAATAAATAAACTAATTTTAATAAAACATGTTCAAACTACCTAAAAATTTAGCTCGTGCTTGAAATTTAAATTAATTTCTTAAAATTTAACATAACTATTTCAAAGAAAATTCGAGTTATTGAGGTTTATATGATTTGCTTAATAACTTCAGACCGGCTCTACATTGTTTATATATTTACTTTTGGTAAAACTTACTCGCTTCCCGAACACCGTAATAAATACATTAAAAAGCGGTCTAAATTTACCATCTGGTCTGAGTCTATTAACCCTTTAAACAGAAAAAAGTGATTCTAATGCTGGCCATCTCCTGCTCTCTGCGGAGTCACTTCTTGCAGGAACTTTTGAAATGAAAAAAAACTTTAAATATTAAACATTGCCTGTTCGCATTGATCGTTTAACCAGTAGTTTGAAATGCGACCTAGATTTCCGACTTCGATTGGGCTTAATTCTGGCTTTGCACGGACCTGATTGAGATTAACGTTTATATCGTTGACCTGCTTCAAACATAAATAATCTTTGGTGCGGGTAATAAGTTTTGTATACTGGCCAGGATGATGGTAGACATACATGATTATATTTATACTACTTACATTGTTCGGACTGTTGTCTTCATCTTTATTGTCATATTCACGACGTTTCGGCCGTTGTACGCTCCGACCTTCTTCTGGTGATATACGTTGAATTTTCGAACTGAACTCTTTATTTAGTTCACGGGGGTAGATTGTTCTAGTTCCGCATGCCATGCCTTTTCTGAATATCTCAGTTTCAGTTAATTTCCTTTAGTAACTCAACTCTACAAGTTTTTGTTCAGCTTTGTTGCGGCCAAGTATTGAACTCACAACTCTTTGGGTCAAGTCACTTTTGGATTAATTCCCCAAGAAAAGATGGCCCAGCAGATAAAAGAGATGGTTGAAGTGCCTTAAAAAGAAATAAAATTCAAAACAATATCAAAATGCTAAAAAAAAAACATGATCAGAAAAAAATAGCTTCTTATCGGCTGGCAAAAAGATTGCCGTGACACAACAAAGGATTATAACCAACGCTATCCTGAAGAATCCGCCATCACTCTATCAACGCAGCGACTTCAGCAGACAATGCACAAATGTGGCCTCCTTGCATGCAGACTAAGTATAATACTCTAAACAATTGTTGTAGAGTGAACGAAGATTTTTCTTCCTCCGTATGAATCCGAATACGTTCGTCGTCAAGTGTTGTATATGGCGAACGAATTTTTTTTCCCTCCATAGGAGTACGAATTTGTTTTTCTTCCATCGTATGAATTTCGAATACCTCGTCGCCAAGTGTCGTAGGCGAACGAAAAGTTTTTCTTCCTCCGTATGAGTCCGAATCCTCGTCGTCAAGTGTTGTAGAGTGGTTTCACAGTGGAGGCTTGTATTTGTACTAAGTCGGTCCTAAAATAGGTTCGACGTACAAAACGTTAGGAACTTGATATAATAGGTAATGACGCAGAGAAATCTAGTGGTGGTCGCTGATACTTTAGTATCCGACTAACGGTCGTCCGGCAAGGACTGACTGACCCACTGAGTCGACTCCTCGTTACTCTTACTACTCCTACTTATTATAGGTGGGAGAGTCTATTAACTATAGAATAGATGTGTTCCACTATAACAACAATGTACACAGAAGCTTGTATAAACTTTGCAAAAGATCACCCGTGAAAAGATAAAAGCTTTTGATTTTTACTTCTCTGGTCAGATGACATAAAAATGAAGCTTTGGGGTTATAGGGATGTTAGGAGGAAGAAAGGGGAAACCTTTAATCTAAAGAGCAATGGACCCTCGTTTAAAAACGGGGATTTGTATGAAATGATTTTGGAGGATGCATTTTTTAATTAATGGACCAGACAACGTTGTAAGTCGAAAAAGAGCAATCTATCAAAACCAATTACTTGGATAAGCAAAATAAATGATCAAAACCCGGTACCAAAACGAAGGACAATCCAACACACATTCATCGCACTCCCTGACCACTTACCAACTTCAATAGGGGAAGAAGCTTTTGAGTTCAGTTCTCTTTACCGATTCACAAGAATGTGGGACAGGCTGGTCCACTCCACTAACCACCAAAGACTTAATCAGGACAACTCCCTACTGCAACAAACATTGAAAAAACCTACTTGCAGGATGCAAAAAAAGAAATAAAGATTGTGTCATTTAGTTTTAAGAAAATCTATGATTAATTATGAACAAGACATTTTTTCGTATGTCAAATAAAACTTTCATTTTGTTTTTTTTATCGTTAATAAAGTCTCGTGCTATTGACAAAACGACACAAAACAACTACAAAAAATTAACATTTTAAATGTATTAAATATAAAAATGGTAGAAATAAATAATTGTGTAAATGCAAGTATATATATATATATATATGTATATAATACGAAATGGACAAAGTCCGACAATTTATTTATTAAAGACATTTTTTATGTTTAACGTTCTTTTTATAGATACAAGTATTTAAGTAAATGCTCTATCTGTTAAGTAAATACTTGTATCTATAAAAAGAACGTTAAACATAAAAATGTCTTTAATAAATAAATTGTCGGACTTTGTCCATTTCGTAATATATGACGTCATTTGTTTACATTTGATACGCCATGAGCAGTTATGAATATTCGAGATTCATGGAAGATTGAAGTTTATAAGCAGTAAATTCGACCTTGCCTACCGAACGCTTCTTTGTAGCCTAATGGTAAGGCACGTCAGCGTAAATGACGGTTCCGTATAGGATGCAGGTTCGAATCCTGTCAAAGGACGAATATTTTCTATGAAAATTTCTCGGACATTCAGGCCGGTAAATGTTATTTAATACTGTTTATTATAAACAGAGCATTTACTTAAATACTTGTATCAATAAAAAGAATGTTAAACATAAAAATGTCTTTAATAAATATATATAAAGACAGAGAGTGAAATTAAATATGAAATTAGCGCACCAAGTTCAAATTAAACTGTTTAATCTTTTGTGTCGTGTGGTGTTATATGGTAGGCCCAGGCATCAGTTTCATTCGTTATTATTTTGATTTTTAACATTCATAAAATCTTAAAAAGTTTAAAACGATAAAGAAAAAAGAAGACTGTAGCCATTGCTAGGTCCTTGAATGATATTCAACTGTGTATTCTTTTTCGCGAAAAAAAGAGTCAGTAATTTTCTGCACATTATACACACGCACGCACACGCGCACGCACGCATACATATGTGTATGCCAGCGTGTCTGTTAATCCTGATTAAGAAACCATTCTCGAAGAGCATTGGCAGTGAGTTCAGTCTTGTGGTTTTGTATGAGAGCGAAGTTAAGCTTCGTAAATATCTACATATGTTCATGTTGTCTGACCGAGTAAGTCC
>OZ010593.1:72940596-72945596 GCA_963932145.1 Acanthosepion lycidas | reverse complement strand
CTTCAAATCGAGAGTTAAAAGATATCTATCATACACGCCTTAATAATATATACTTCTTACTTCCCCTTTTCCAACTCTTACAGCAATCAAATTCGGTAACCCTCTACATTGAGAGGCCATTGAACCTTGTATTGGTTGAACTATACTAAAAAAAAAAAAAGATGAAAAATAAACACAGAAAATAAAGGTTTTCTTTTTTCTTTTTTTGAAAAAGGCACGGTGGAGCTATGGATAGTGGCTCGGATTGAGTAACTGGAGGGGCCGAGTTCGAATTCTAGTTGAATCCATTAGATTCGCTTACGTGTGAATAACATTTTGAAAGGTATTAATTCTCTTTTTCTCTCCTCAGCTATGTGTAAATACCAGGACAGACCGGGTTCTATAGCTTTGGATGGCAACTGGTCTACCGCAGAAAAAAATGGTAACCTTCTGCGAGAAAATTCTTCCTCGTCAGTCATGTATCGAAAGATACATGATCGCCTATGCCTGTATCACGCATGGCACATAACTGACTGAAATTCACTTGCGTGCAAATACACTTGGGAAAGGTATGAATCCTCTTTTTCTTCCCCCTCCAGCTATGAGTAAATAGCAGGACAGACCGGGTTCTCTAGCCTTGGATGGCAACTAATCTACTGCAAAAAGAAATGGCAACCTACTGCAGGAAAAAATCTGCCCCGTCAGTCATATATCGAAAGATACATGATCGCCTAAGCATGTAACACTCATAGCACATAACTGACTGAACTTCTGCAACTCATCTTCCATTTTTCTATCTAACATTATGTTTTTTATGGCAATACATACTCTGACATACCAAAATTCACGGGATAGGTGCCTAATATAAACTATGACCCCTTCAAATCCGGTGGAGTACAACAACGTGGTCTCGTTGCTATTAGTGGTTTGGAGGCATCTGGAGAGATGCTGAGGTATGCCTTCTTGTCCACGGTTCCTTAATATTCGTCGATGAGGGATTTGCATATAAAAAAAACTTCACTACGTCCCATAAATGTTTGATAGGGCTAATGTCGGGCAAACATGATGGTCGTACCATTCTTCGGAACTCATCAAAATGCTCTTGAAACAAATTCTAGGCAGATATTATGGGGCACTTGATTCCACGAATGGCTACAAATGATCAGGAAACAGTGTAGCGCAGCATTCACCAATCAATGACAGCATCAGACGAAATAGTGGATCGAACCCATGTCATCTAAACTCATTTCACAGCATTATGGAACCACCATCACTTTGCACGGTGCCTTGGTGACAGCTGAGATCTATGGTGTCTGCACTACAGCTGAACCCTATAATCTGCTCGAGACAACAAGGACATGATTCATTAGACCAAACTACACGCAGTCAATCTTTCCAGGTTCATTTTGAGACATCACGATCTCATTTTTGACGTTATATCCAGCATAGCATGGGGACACTGGTGGGTCTTTTTGCTGCCATAACGAACTAACTTGCTGGGTTGGCAGCATTCTATTAGGAGGCACGGTGGAGTAATGGACAGCGGCTTGGATTGAGGAATCGGAGAGCCGAGTTCGAATTCCAGTCGAATCTATTACATTCGCTTACGTGCTAATACCATGTGAATCCTCTTCTTCTCCATCCAGCTATGGATAAATAGCAGGACAGACTGGGTTCTATATTCTAGGAGAAGGAAAACTCTGAATTCAAAACCTGCGGAGGGTCGTTTGGGGACCTTGTGGCACGTAGTGCACCAGGTCTCTGTAATCGGCCCTTCAAAAAGTGTCGATGGTCCTGCACGAAACCTTCACGACTATAATCAAATCTCATATGCTATACATGCGGGTTTGGGGAGCGCTTGTGAATTCCAAATTCCCATGAAACTCCAATATTGGAGCCGGCTCAACCCACCCCGGATGAATGCCGTTACAAAAACAAGAGAGGGCATTGTATTGAATGTGGATGTCATTTAAGCTAGTGTCTATTACTACAGACAATTCTGTTAAGGACCAGTGATCGGCCCCTGCGATATCCAGAGTGGGTCGTAATGCCTTCCATCAAGTACACCAGGTGCGCATGAGATCAAGGCATGTCACATATCCCCACAATTTCAGAAATGAAATGTCCTACGTCTGGCACCAACTATAATGTTCCATGCGAACGCTCAGAATTCACGTAGGCATTCTATGACCAACCTAGCAAATATTCCCACTGACTCACCAAATATCAGTTCACAACTGATATAGGTTTAGGCATTTCCTTGACGTCAAGATACGATGGTATTACCTATCATTATCTTTATATCCTGCTCCCCTATGACTTTTGGGAAGTCAGTGCATTGCAGTATTTAAGAAAATGTGTAGATAGGTCAGTGGAATGAATTTGAAGCCACGTGTCTGTACGAAGTACGTTTAAGATATGTGGTTATTAAGTTACTTCATAAGAGTGAATTGCAAATGGAGTGAAATAAGATGGACAGGGGAGATGAAGTACAACCAGACGAAAAAAAAATAAAGCGAAAAAAGATGCACCAAAAGCAGCCAGATATTATCTCAGCTTCTGATCACGAATGTTCGGCAATTTTTTTTTTTTTAGTGATGCGCGTTTTCCAGGATGTAGAATTTTGCGGTATGACTCCGCTCATAAACGATAGGAAATTTGGTCAACGAACATGAAGTATCTTTAAAAAATTTGTTTCATTGCTGTGCCCTTAAGCTGTTTCTACGAAATATAATCGAAATTTAGTAACTCGAATCAAAAATCTTTCGTTTCACTACGCAAGAATGTAAGTAATCTCTAAGCTCAATCTTAGAGTGTGAATTGAAACTTTATTTGTTTCTTATAACTCCTTACGTACAGTTTGGTGAAAGAAATTTCTGATGAAACAACCATTTTTAATAAGACTCAAGACGGATTTCATTCAACAAAGTCATGGTCGAGAGTGGTTGCTTTTCAAACGTATAATGGAGAAAGAACGAAAAGTCAAATTAAGTATGGAAATTTTTTATTCAAAATTGTCAATGCTAAAAAAAGAACAGAATTTACATATTTCAAATCGTCTGGACACCTTCAACAATTTATTTGTAGCACCCTACACAGGCAACCTAGATGCGCTGGCCTTTCAAAAGTCGGGTATAAGCGAACGCCTTGTGAGCGTAAATAATTCAAGATACTCGCACCAGTGGTATATCTATCGCTCTCTATATAGATTCCACCAGATGTACTTAAATCCCGTGACTAGATTGCATGTGATGGGTTGCCAAACTTGCTTAATGAAAGAGCCACGTACAATAAAGTTCAGATGTTTGAGAGCCTCAAGACATGAACAAAATTTACTCATACGTTTTTGGTTTAAACACATTTTGTTACAAAGTTTTTACGTAAATATTAAGAAATCCATGTATGAAATAATATTTATTCATGTGCGCAGTTTTTTTAACTGTTAATTTGTATAAACAGTAATCACAAAGTCCACATATATAATTATACCAAATACCTACACGTAAGCCACCAAATTGCCAGTAGGTGGCATGCCACCAGCATCTACAGGACCACCGGCGTGTTCGTCTCGGCCATGCTAACACTTGCGGACCGCTAGAGGCCCACCAGCGTGCGCGGGTGAGTGCCAATAGTGGACCACTGGCGGCTTGCGTGTAGGGTTGTTTTCAAAATCTTGACTGATGATTGTTTTAAGGAGCTCAGCCAAAATATTTCTACGAGCTGCATATTAAAGTTCAAAGAGCTGCATGTGGCTCGCTACCCGTCTTATATGCATTCACCTCAGTCTACAAATTATGTCACTGTATATGAGAGACACGTCCTTTGATCACGCTAGACATGACAGGCTTTTGTTGAAGCCACGTTTCTCAGTATATTACAAGAAAGTAAGTGAAAAGAGAAGGAATTGTAAGAAGACTAATGAAAAAGTAGAGAACGTTAGATGGGAAGGGAGAAAAGGAGAAAATAGAAAAGAAATAAAGTAAGAGAGATGGAGAGAGTAAAAGAGAGAGAGAAAGAGAGGGAGAAAGAGCTGGAGATAGAGAAATAGAGGGGAGAGAGAGAGAGAGACGAAAATGTAAAGATTTTGGATTACTTTTCGAATTCGTATAACATTCAGGCTTAATCTTTAACCTTTAAATATTAGGTTGGTGCAAAAATAATGACGTAATAATGTCGTTTTTTGACGTATGTTTTAACGTCAAAAAACGACATTATTACGTCATTATTTTTGCACCAACCTAATATTTTCAATTGCCACTGAACAGTGAGTTCGATCCTCACTTTCGGCCTTGTGCCACATCTAAGCTTCACTTAGAAAATCATTTCGGTCACCTCGACATGGTGTAATTGTTATTGTGCGTGTCTCGCTAGATCAATTACGACTGAATATTGAGTTCGATCCTCACTGGGTGCCCCATACTTCCGGCCATGTGCCACATTTAAGCTGCACTTAGAAAATCGCCATAAGCTTTAAATCCTGCTCCTGACAAGGATTGGACACTGATCGATGTGCTTCCCGGCAGGTTGTGGATTTTAGAGACACGCAATCCGTGTAATGAAAACATAAGGAATAATAAAAAGAAATAAAAACAGATTTTAAATGGAAAATGAAAGGTGAAAATTATGGTCAGAGGACAAAGAGAGAAAAATAAAAGAGAATTTTGTATGGAAAAATAGAGTTTTGAGAAAAAGAGAGAGAGAAAAACAAATGTGAGATTGTGGGCGGAACAAAGGAAACCACACGTGCGGGCGTATGTACCAAGAACAAAAAAATGTTGACTAATTCTAAAAGAAAAGAAAAGAAAAGAAAAAAAAAAATGAAAGAAAATTCATGGGAGAATGACGAGAACGTCATGGCAGAATGCGAAGGGTGCTGAAAAATTCTCGGCCAGATCAGTATTTCTATAATTAAACATCTGAATAATGGTTTTGGGAGAGTGGTTCGGCTCGAGAATATTTCAGCATTTCTTCGTTTGAGTGGAACGAGCAATTTTAATAACGTTTCCCTGGCGGTAGACTAT
>OZ010593.1:72928096-72935596 GCA_963932145.1 Acanthosepion lycidas | reverse complement strand
ATTTTATTAAATTATAATTTCAAATTGGAGTATCTTCCATCAAACAAAATCAGGCATGCAGATGGTCTTTCGAGACTAATACTAAAGAAAACGGAGCCATTAGAAGATTCCGTAATTGCAGCTCTACGATATGAGGAAGATATTAGAACACCATTATGTAGTACAATTCGTAACCTCTTAGTCACATTACAGGAAATAAGAAACGAAGCAGTGAATGACGAATTTATAAAGGAAACGAAAACAAAAATTGCAGGAAAAGATAAGCATATTGCAGACAGTATTTCGTTATGTGATAATGTTCCGCTATATAATGAAAGAGTAATAATCCTGAAAAATTTGCAAAGGCGAATCCTCAAAGATTTTCACATTGGTCAACCAGGAAAGAACAGGATGAAATCCTCAATGCGAAGTTACGTGTACTGGCCAAACATGGATCAAGATATTATACATATGCTGGACAAATACAAGGGCTGTTCCTTAGCAGCCAAGGCACCTCCGATCACTCATAAGCAATGGCCTATGACACATCGACCGTGGTCGAGAATCCATGCAGATTTCGCAGGTCCATTAGAGGGTTTCTACTACTTGATTGTAGTAGACAGTTACAGCAAATGGCCAGAAGTATTTCGTTGTAGAAAACCTAATTCTGAGACGACAATAAATTGCCCTCACGAGCTGTTTGCTCGTTTCGGAGTGGTTGATTGTTTAGTCACCGATAATGGGACACAATTTACATCTGCGGATTTTTAAGAATTTTGTTAAACTTTTCAGGTGAAACATATCAAATCTTTGCCATATCACACAAGTAAAATTATGTAAAACAAAGCATAATATTTTTTCTAAATAAATCCACATTACAACCAAAAACGTTTGCGGCACCTCCCTCCTCTTCTTTTTAATATATATATATATATATATATATATATATATATATATATATATATATATATATATATATATATATGTATTGTTTATAATATTAATGCTCTGTAAATTTACATTGAGCACTATTTTGTAAAAATAAAAATATCTATAAGAACACCGGATTATATATCTTACTGTTCTTTCTTTTTATATACAGGAATTCCTCGATTAGTGCAGCTAATCGAAAACGCATTAATCGAATATAATAACTTATAGGAAATAATGTAATTTTTACCTCAAATTTTAGTCACATTCACAAGTAATTTCTAATTTGCATGCTTTTTAATTAAAATATAGATACATATAAGAAGGTACAATAAAAATGCTATGAATTGATGTTTATTAATCTGATTTTTTTTATGAAAAATTTAGTGGTTTGCCGCATGGTATTCTTCTGTTCTTCACATAATTGGGGGTTGGGGTATCAAGAAACTCCCCCCCACTCTAATTTTCCAAACATATCATAATCATTCGTATTTTGAGCTGAAAATTTTATTTATAATCTTTTCATAATAAATGCATGCATCTTTTGTATTTTTTAATAAATGTAAATTCTGTATCTAATTAAACCATTAATATTTTTTTAACAAAAAATCAAAAATTTCCTTAAAAATAACCATGAAAAAAAATCTAAATATTCAAAACATTTTAATTGAAACGAATATTGAAATATATAATTTTATTATCGGCTTATATTTTAAAATTTATCTATTTCTAACTGTCCATTTTTAGCACTACTGTAATTACTTAGATAACGTAATGACAAACAAAATAGTTAACTGCTTTACATTTTTAGATGTTAGAAAATTTTTAATCATCGGTATCTATCAAAAATTATGAAGAATGTTTTATCGAACTAATCGAATATAATGCTAGTTGAATTTTGGTATATAAAGCTCGAGTTTCACCGTTATTATCAAAAGCTTGATATACATATATCAGTGATGACGTTAGCACATCAACAGTAGACCAGTAAAAACTGAATCCATATTGTTTGTCAGAGAGTCGGTCGTGAGAAGTAAGTTGCTTAACCACTTTGGCATTGATTAAAGCCTCGAATATTTTGCCGAAAAGCGGTAGTAAATTAATAGGACAATAATTAGAGATGTCAGAAGGTTTTCCAGAGTTCACCCATTGCTCCCCCGCTTGCTGAATATTTACGGGGGACCAAATAGTGTTATACGTTTCATCTATATTTTTGACGAGCCACGTTTTGGGCGGACTTGCACAGTTGCCAAACCACAATGAGCTACTGTTCGTCAGATTCGAAAATGCATAACCAGTTCTGGTGACTATGTGTAAAAATAATAATTTCTAATAGAAAACGTACTCTGCTCAACCGTATGTTTGCCTGCTGGTAGACCTTTGAATAAGCCAAATGCATGTCCCACTAAAAGGTTTCCTTTTTCGGGTAGATACCTGCAGACCCAATTGCTACCTTATTGAGTGTATACCGGAAGTATATCTATCTTTCTATTAAATCTTCGTGATTTTTGTTCTATGATATTTGTATTTGACAATAAATAACCCGACAATTGTTGATATGGCGTTAAATTAACCAATCTAACCTAACCTAAAAGGAGCATAAAGGATTTATTTAACCTTTACAGCGAGGCGATTTTAATTAATCCCGGTAGGACATCTAGTTCTCTTATATCCTAGCAGGATTTATTATTGGTTGATACAATCTTAACAACATAAGATATGAAGATGTCATCGCGCTGAGTGTGAAATTTTCCTAGACCGCTATCCTCATTACCTGTACCAGAAATTTCAATGGTCTTTTTCTGAATCTAATTACAATTATCCGTCCTTTTTGCTTCAATTTCCTTTAAAACGTTGTTTACATGCTCATCATCCTTCTGTAGGACCACATCTCTGCTGATTCACATCTATCTTTCTCCTAGAGAAGGTAATAAAAGAAAGCAGGAAGAAAAGACAAAACCGCGATTGTAAGAAATAAGAATGTGCTGCTGTAGGGAAGGGAAGGGGTGGGGAGCCGAAGATGGGAGTTACGAATTAGAGATGTCGAATTCAAGCAAATACAGAAATTTAAATGTCTGGAAAGTGTTTTAACAAGCGGCGAAAATATGCTAGAGAAATCGGGGGAAATGTAAACAAAAATTTTTAAAAAACAGGAAAAATTCGTTAAAAAGAAAGAAAAACGCGGTGAACTATGTAATCTCAACCAATATGGCACCAGATGCGTGCAATCTCGTCAAGCATGAAGAAGAAACTTGAGATGTGGTTCTATAGAATGATGCTGAGAAAACAATGGCTGAGCATGTGAATAACGATTATGTTTTAACAATGGTCACTGAGATGAGCTTTCTAATAATTGGATTATTTTATTTTATTTTAGTCATTTTAAACACGCCCAAGCAAGGCAATAATGCCACTAAAATTCAAGAGGGTTACTTGGTGTAAATGAATATGAGAAAAAGAAAAAAAATATTATTAAGAAGAGAAAACGATAAAAGAACATAAATTAAGAAGACAGAAAATAACCATTGGCATTGCATTTAAAGTTCTGAAGGTCAAAGTTGACTGTGAAGCAAGAAGCCGGAAGACAGTTCCACAAGCGAGAATTGCGAGAGAAGAAACTGTTAGCATAGAACTTACGGTTGCATCTAACCATTTCAACACGATGAGACCTATCTGTCAATCTACTACTGCGCTTAAATTCATAAAGTCTAGGTACCGAAGAGGAAATCCGGTATTTACCCGACCTCCCCACGGGGCAGAATGTAGCATAAGGCCGATTTTTATGTGGGGTGATCCGAGACGGTAGGCTCGGGCAAAAATTCACCGTAGACCTCGCATACACGGGGTCGGGTTTGTCAACCTTCCCAGAAGATACTCTGCCTCCTGCCTGGGTTCCTCTCTGCCTTCGGGCAGAAAGTTCGACGTGTTGATGCTTGCTGGAAAATCAAGCCCCCCTCCCAATTACCATGAGGGTTTTTTTGGGTTTTTTTAGAATAGGCACAGAGAAACTACGTTATGGCGGTGAGAAAGTGACTGAAGTCGAGATGCCAGGTGAGGACCGATAATATTTCAGATTCTTTGGATTTTATTAAGAATCTCTAAATACAGAACAGAAGTGCCAGGCCAGGTATGACAGCAATATTCAATGCATGGACGAATTTCAGGCTTACAAATGTAACAGATAGATTCTGGCCAGGAAAAGTTGTCTATCCCAACACAGTGAACCAACTTTCCGAGCGGCAGACCTAGCAACTGATACAATATAATCTTTTCAATTCATGTAACCTGTGAAGGCGCAATAAGTCACTCTCGTTGAGGTTAGCATCAGCCATATGGATGGAAGTCAAAAGCTGTTCCCTAATAATCGGATTGTGACAAGAATACGCCATCTGGTGTCGATCCTAGTATTTGGAAATGGGTAGAACCGAGGAAGCTAGCCAAATTAACCACAAAATCCAGCCAATATTGATAATTGATAACCCAGGACCTGGTTTAGTTCATTAGTTAATTACAACCTTGAAAGCATTTCGTTATGTGCATAAGGCAAAAGAATATGAAAACAAAAACAAATGAAACTGACATCATAATCCAAAGAGGATTGAGGCTATATGAAGAAATAAGTAACAGCTTTAAAGCTTTAAATTCTTTTAATATAAGCATAAAGAATAACAGTCACGCTAAATAATAAGTACGGTGATTTTCTATGCGTGGCACAAGGCCGATAACATGGAGCACCCAGTGAGGATCGTACTCACTATTCAGTCGTAATTAATCTAGCGAGACAAGCTTGTTAAATATTACACCACGTCGATGTGTGATCCATTTTGCTATAATAAAATATTGATAAAGTTTTTGAAAAAAATCTATATTGTATGCATCTCCCAGAAACAATATTAAAATGTTCTCTGGAGTCAAAATCATGACAAATGCTTATGGAGGGGATCCCATTAAAACTTTCTACATCTGTGGGGAATTAATGTCTGCTAAAATTTAATGTTAAATAATGTAAAACATTACACATTATGAAAAGTAAATCTTAAAAAATGTGTACACGTTTTCAGCGTCAAGTATGGAAATATGTCAGAAAAGGATTTAGGAGTTGTATTTTACTCAAAATTTAATTTTAATGATTTATATTAATTTTAATTTTAGTTATTTTTTGTAGCGAAAGAAAAGAGCCAACTCTTGCACTTACGAAATAACATGAGGAAATCCGATTTTATGTTGACGATTTATAAGTAATAATTCTAATAAGCAATATAATTGGCCCTGATCTGGCATCTCGTCTGCAGTCGCTCTCTCACAGACGTACCGTTGCCTCCCTCTGTCTTTTTTACAAATACTTTCACGGTAACTGCTCCGATGAGGTGCTTTCGCTGGTTCCCAGACTTCATGAATTTAAGCGTTCAACTAGGCTGGCATCTCGCTCACACCCTTTCACTGTTGAAACTATTAAATGTAGCCGTCTCTTCTACTCCAATAGCTTCATGTCTCGCACTTCTCGCCTGTGGAGATCCCTCCCCTTTTCCTGTTTCCCTGATAGCTATAATCTCCAACTATTCAAATGTAACGTCAATCGTCGTCTCCAGATGCCCTTATCTATCCCCTAACCTTCTCTTCATCCTTTCCTCTATCACTCCTCTTTGTTGTCGCTCCTACTCTGAAACCCTTTGCGTACTAGTGGCTTCCCGCCTTCCTTGGGGTTGAATGTTTAAAAAAGAAAGAAATTAACAAGCGAAAGCTCATCATGTAAATTAGATTGTCCTGGACATTGAATGTGCAAAAAGAAAATTCATAAACTATGGATACATTGAAGATATTGAAAAAAAAAAAAAAATGGGTGTCACGGTACTTATAAGATAGAGAATTTGTGATGACATTATTGACACTTTTATAATTTTAATCGGAAACATCGATGGAAAACACTTTTGTTTTAGAATTTCAAAAAGAACAAAATATCTAATCGCAAATATCAATAAACTTACGAATTTTTCTACGCTGTTATTTTATTGGAATTGAGGGCTAGGCAGCTCCTGCCCAAATATGGCAATATTACTCCATTTTTGGTCTGATATGGCTCTTATAAAGGTAGAAGATAACATAAAGAGTAAGGTACTTACTGGAGCGGTACAGGGAGCCGATCACTATACCTGCATCTTTAGCGATGGATCGTATGTACGAATTCCACCTTTACCGATCATGTGAAAAATGTAGCAAATGTCAATAGTTTCAAAACCAATTTTGACAGAGACCCGAGAACAGGTTTCGTTTCGTTTATTTTGTTTTACGGCATATCAACCTCAATGGGTTATTTAATGCTGACAACATTTTTAGGATAAATTCGTATGGATAGAATATGTATTCGTTGGTTTAGATTGGTTTGGTTTATTTTGTTTTACGGTATATCAACCCCAGTGGCTTATTTAATGCCGTCAACATTTTTAGGATACATTCGTATGGATAGAATATGTATTCTTTGGTTTAGATTGGTTTGGTTTATTTTGTTTTACGGTATATCAACCCCAGTGGCTTATTTAATGCCGTCAACATTTTTAGGATACATTCGTATGGATAGAATATGTATTCTTTGATTTAGATTGGTTTGGTTTATTTTGTTTTACGGTATATCAACCCCAATTTGCCACTTAATGCCGACAAGACTTTTTATTGCTGGCAATATTTTGTTTTATCAAAAATCTGTTTCTGGTAATAATTTTTTCCAAAAAGTATTGCTGGTAATAGTTAACTATTTGCCTATAGCTGGGAAACTAACAAGTGCTACCACCCCGAGTCAGGGTGGACTTGGGAACACCAGCAATTAAGAGGTGGTTCCACCCTCCTCAAAACCTCCTGATCAGAGGCCTTGCTGCTGAACATAGTTTATCGTCTTACGTAGGACGCGGGTGTAGTTTAACGTCTTACCCAGGACGAACGAGAATAGGACTAAGTGAACAATATCACGAAAAGAATACAGCAATAAAATTGGATATCTTATAGAATTTTCTTAAGACATAAAAGATTTCTTTAGTGTGATTTTAAGGTAAAAAAAATAGGAAATTGTTTTTCTTTTTTAGTGGTTTTCTACAAATAGCTTTTGAACGATTGATTTTTTTTTCAAAATGGTGCTGAGTATTTGAAATTAAAAGATAAATTGTATTTAAATGTTTTCAATGTAAAATAATTTTTAGGCGGTTTGATGCGACTAAAAAGTGATTTGTGGTAGATTTCTTTTTAACTGTATTCAGTAATTTAATGATTTTTATAATTATTGAATCGGTATTTTTATCTTATTCTATTGGAACACACATGAATACACAAATCAATAAAGAAATGTATAGCGACAAAAAGACATGATTATATAAAGTAATCTATATATAAAACTAGCACCATGGCCCGGCGTTGCCCGTGCTTGATTCAAAAATCGTGCGACTCATACAGCTATCACTTGACTTAAGATATTTTCGCCCTTCCTTGCTTTTAAAGGAGTGCCCTTTGCCGTGCTGATGTTGCTACATGCCTTACTTCTTGCCTATCTCACACTGCGAATTTTTTCTAAGCTCTATACTAAACATTAAATCTGTTACGAAAAAA